>NIPQ01101239.1:0-18920 GCA_002806875.1 Lepidotrigona ventralis hoosana
TAGGAAACATTTTCCCTTGTTAAATTTTACACGGCTCTATTTTTCCATTGTGAAAACGGCAGTGATTGAGCGTTCTTTTTTCTTTTGTTTCTTTTGTTTCTCTCCGTTTGCGATTTTTCTATTTTCGAGATTGCTCGAGTTTATTCTAAAATGTTTTTGAAAATATAATCGAAACTTATAGTACAATTAACTTGCGAACGTATCGTTTCAATTTGAAGTCCTTTTGAAAACGAAGAAAATAATTTAAATAAAGAATTTTCTATATATAAGGTGGAAATGGAAAAAAAAGGGTTCACAACTTCTAGAAAATCGTTCGTAGCTTTCAAATTCTTTCGGACTTTGTTCTTCACATTTTTCGGCGAGTATTATTTTCCTTGGTCTACAAGTTGCGAACACTTTTTTCTATTCCACCCTGTCGAAAAAACTGTAATAAATTTTTCACCACGGTAAAACACGCAACGGGACAAAGTGGATGTCCTTTAATAGAGATTCCTAAATAAAGGGTTTTTAGGGCAGGTAGAATTGTAATAAAATTCTCTTTCTGCGCGAACGAATTCCAATGCAAAAATTCTCCTCACTCAGCTCCCCAGGTTCTCCTCAGACTTAGTAATTAATTAGCTCTTGTAAATATTAAATTCTCG
Organism: Lepidotrigona ventralis hoosana; assembly: GCA_002806875.1. NCBI lineage: Eukaryota > Metazoa > Arthropoda > Insecta > Hymenoptera > Apidae > Lepidotrigona > Lepidotrigona ventralis. The sequence goes on from NIPQ01101239.1 coordinate 642, forward strand.
AATACTCTGTGTAGATTCGCTCACGATGGAGGAGAGTCCATCTTGGAAGCAGCGTCTCGCGTCTCTCGTGAAAGAGGCGAGAAGAAAAAAGGGGCGGTAGAAGGCCAGATTGGGAAATCGATGGGGTCGTGTGTCGCCGGTGAAATTCTAAATAACCGATTGCACCCGCGAGGATTAACCACCGCGGGGTTGACTGGTCGCTTGCCACCCCCGACCAGCAGGAGGCAACGGAATTGTTTCGGTTCCTCGTGAACATTCGTCGCTCGAAATCTCTCGAATTTCAGAGAATGAGATTCCAATGGACGCCGAGAGAGCAAAGATATATAACATAAGCAACATTGGGTCAAAACTATCAGGACTTTCTGCAGTCTGGAGAGTATCGAGACGACGATTTATCGACAAACTGCTCCCTCGAACAGTGATATCTCAAAGAAAAAGCTCCGCCATGTCGACGCATTCAAAAATTCGTGGTCGAAGAATGAAGTTGCAAGCACGAATTGACGAACGTTTCGGAGCAGTTTCGAGCTCGTTGCGAGCTCGGGCCCGGGATGGCAAACAATCGCGACAGGTGGCCCTTTGTCGACCAGGGGGTGGGTGGCATTGTCGCGAGCGCGTGCACGCGGTATTTATCTGGCGGAAACCGTGGCCATAACTTCGTTTCCATGGGAATTGTTTGGCAACAGGTGGGGAAAATTTCCACGCACAGGCTGGCCTGCACAGCCTCGTTTCTCCTCCCAGCCCTCTCCAGCCGCCCACACGCTTCACCGCCAGTGCAACAATTCTATTTTCCTACCCACCCACCTTCCACTCTCTCTCTTCTCTCTCCATCTCGCGCTTTTGCAGTTTCGATGTTTTAAGTTTTCAGAACCATCAAGGCGATCTAAATGATCAATTTCTTGTATATGGAGATTTTGTACTGTGTATATTTTTATAGAGCGATTTTTAACGAATGTATGTTTTTTTTTTTTAATTATATTATTTATATCATTTTCTTGCAGCTTTAATTTCGTCGTTGAACAAATAACTATTATCGTGTTATAAATTAACATAACCACGATTATATTACAATATTATAAATTATATAAAGTGTTTCTGTTTCTATGAATATTTCAGAACAGCTCAAACCAGCTGAATATCGTCAATGAATTTTAACAGTGAAAGTACCAAAATAGTCGAAATGATTGTTGCAATTTATTTCATATGGAGATTTTATATATTTATGAAATTTATGTATTTTCGTAGATGCTCGAAGCTTGCTTTCATTTTTTCATCATATTACTAACTTTCTCTCAGCTTGCATTTGAATATCGTTGCTACGAATAAGGGTGGTTCTCGACTCTCTTCAATGTGAAGCCGATCGCGGTATCGATTGCAAAAGTACAATTGTCGGTTATAAAAGTTATACTATATTTAATTATATAATAATACTATATTATTAATATTATAATAATACTATATTATAATTATATAATAATACTATATTAAATGTAAGTTATTCTATTTAATATTATATATTTAATATTATAATATAATAAATATTATAATATTACAATATTATATATTATATATTTAATATTATAATATAATAAATATTATAATATTATAATATAATATATTATCTATATTCATGATTTATTTAATTAAAGGGAAGGAAGATGAAGTCATTTACGAATCGAAAAAAATTCAGTATTTCCTCGTTACACGTGCAAGCGTGTTCTGATGCAAAGTGCGGGTATAAAACAAACGGGGGAACCGAGGGGGTGAAGTTCACGTGAATCGCACCCCCGCGGAGCGTCGTCGTCGACTGTGATCTTCGACGCGATCACCGGAGAGCCTTCTAATTAAAGTCTCTCGACTTTTCCCGTCCCTCCCGACGCGTTTCCACCTCGATGAGCGAGATCGAAACGAACGGGGGAGGGGGGGGGGATGGATCAACGATTCAGGGTGTAATTGAAATCGTTCAGCCCTTCGTGCCAGCAATTAACACACCCTCGATACTCCGTCGCGATCTACGCGTTTCCACTTTTTCTTTTCTTTTCTTTTCTTTTTCTTCCGTTCGTTTTCACCGCAGGGTGAATTTCCAACTTTTTATTAGCGATTCTCGCGCGATGTGACCGCTGTGTCTTTGTTGGAAAAAGAAATTAAATAAACTTTGGTTTGCTTGAGACCACTGCTCTCAAAATATATTATACGTATATATTATAAAATATATTTGAGAAATATTAGGAAATTTGTTTTCTAGTAATGATCGAGTTCCGCACGTGTTTGAAGATCGAAGCCTTTCCCTCAAACTTTGACGTACGATTTATTTTTCATTTCATCGAAATATCAGCGCCAGTCGGATGACAAAAATCTAAGAGATTGTCCGATAAATTGAAGAGTTCTCGATAAATTGAAAAAAGAAAAGGGAAGAAAGGAAATACAGAGCGAGTTTCAGCAGTGACGAGGAAATTTCCTTTTTCTGACATCGCGACAATTTTACAGCACTTTCGAGAGGAAGAGTGTGTCTCTGGCTACACAGTCAAATTTTAAAAGTAGAGACGTCAATCTTTAAAACGAGTCGGAGCTCCTTTCTACGAAGAGTGCAACAGTTTCGATGCTCAGTGCGGATTCGAATATCTACGAAAGTCACGAAACATCGGACTCTCGAACGACTGTCCCTCGCCATTTTGTTCGAATTTTGTTACAGACGTGGCAGCAACAATCGAAATCGTTGTCATCCTGAAGAACGCAGGAACACATACGTGCAACCAACAGCCAGGGTTTCTGATTTAATTATCACTTGGACATTTGGCTTTCGAAAGTTGGCCATCGATCGAAATCAATGATGGCCGATCGGTAATTCGGCGATGATTACAAATGAAACGCAATATACGGACCGGGCGATAATGTTTTGCATTTAAGGGTAGGGTGGCGAGGGAGAGGGGGGAAAGGGAAATAACGGGATGGTTTGTAATAATGCATCAAGATTAATCACGCTCGGTAGCTCGCCTGCAGCTTCGTTTATTTACCCATTCGCCGGTTCCAGCTTTCATTAAAATTCGCAGGCTCGACAGGCGAGCTCTGCCAGCGGCAGAACCGGAAAACTCGTTCCGACGACTCTCCCCAGTTTGCGTGGCCATTCTGCTGCTTCGCAAGCTGCATTCGCCAATTTGTAAATATCACTTTTCGAAGATGGACGTGTGGATGTTCGATGAGTTTGATACAGTGGAGCGTATCGTGTTCTCGCGATACTACTTCCAGATTCTCGATGTTCCAGTTTCGATGAATTTGAAGGTCTAAGTGTCCCCTCGAAACTTGCTTCATTTTTTTCCCAGCGAGAAAACTCGCATCTGCGTTATGGACGTGGACAAATTGATGTAATCTGTTTCGCCCAAGAAATCCGAATTCGCGAACTCGGAAATTTCTGTCGGGGAAGTGAAAAGGGTTGGCGAGGCTGCTCGCTGAAACGATATAAAATTACACGATCCCTTCGTGTCGGGCAACCCATTTCCTAGGCACATAGGCTTAAGTCCCACGTCGTCCACAGAGACAAAAAACGACCGTCTTTTAGATCCGGAAAATATCGTTGTTCCCTTCGACTTTTAATAGCTTGGTCGTACATTCGCCCCCAAAAGTCTCCGATGATTTATCCAGGCGTGTGTCGCTTGAACCTTCCTCGTCGTCGAGCGAATCGTTACTTCCTGCTGCTGCGGAGGTGAGAAACGTGAGGTGTACGTTGGCAAAGCCGGCCAACACCGGCGACATCAGGTCCGCGTAGGTTTATCGGCCCTCGCCGAGGGCGGCTTAATAATTTACAACGACAAGACACACGCCCTCCCTGTTATTGGCCCATAAAGCATCCCTGCTACGCCTCTTTATATCTTCCCTCTGCGCGAGACCGCATAACCTCGGGATTTTTCTGCCCCCGCTCCTTTTTACCCCCTTTTCTTTTCTTTCTCCGGAAAAATATCAAAAAAAATTGTCAGTGCAATTGGAAATCTAACTTAATTTCTCTCCTCTTTTTTTGTTGGAGAATATCAAAAAAGAGAAGCTATATTTTATCAAATAATCGATCGTAGACTATTATAAAATTCTAACGTAGAATTGCCAGAGCGAGTCAATGATTTTTGTTACGATCTGGAATTTGATTTAATTAACGTAGTTTCAAAGTCACCCGAGTGTCACGTCATATCCAAGTATATTTAATGAGTTTCGAAACGAGAAAGAGAGAGAGAGAGGGAGAGGGAGAGGCGATCAAGTTTTAACTATCGTAGTTCTGTGAACGAGAGGGAGCCACGGTTCTAGGAACGAAGGGTGACGATGTTTCGACTTAGGAGGTTGTCCTAAGTGCTCCTTAATATTAAGGAGGGTGGTCTTTATTGGCAGGGCTGCTGCATTAATCCGGTTACGGCGTGCACCGTCCGGAAATTTGTAGACGGTTATAAATTTTAAAACTTGTTCACGCACCTGTGTTCGCGCCGCGGGGGGCGGGGGCGCCGGGCGGGNTCGACCAGTCTGAAATACTTTGCGTATCGAGACTGCCAACCTCCCGGTGATATACGCGTGCGAGAAGAAGATGTTGATGGTTAAACTTTCAAATTTATTCGAATCTTCGAGAGACTGTTGATGAACTTGATCTACCAGATTACTCGCAGCCAGTTCTACGAATCTTCCAGGCTATTAATAAATCACTAGTCTTCGAAAACAATTCAGAAATCGCAGTTTCTTCGACGATTGAAACTGTCAGGCTTTTAAAAATTTGTCGATTAATTCGATTAATTAATTAATTTGTCGATGATTAAACTTGATCGAGAAACGCTTTCTGGACACGCTATTAGTCTCCGAAAACTTCTGTAAACTAGGAATCTTTGAAATTAACTGTCGAGCATTTAGCCCTTTGAACTCTCTTCGAGATCTTACTCAACAATGATTTCACTTTAAAAATAGATTTTTACCATCGTACACGAACTTATCTTGAAACAAATGTGCAACAACATTGAAATCGAGTTCAAAGTGTTAAAAATCTATCGCCCTGGGAGATGATACGCGTAGAAACTCGATAAAACTCGGTCAGGAAACGTGTGCCACACTTTGGAAGGAGTCTGGTTACGCGGGAACCAAGGTAGGCCTGCTAGTTACGGGACGCGGCGCGTAGATGGCGCAGCTTTGATCCGTAGCGCAAACATCTCGGTTGTGGCAGGGAACGCGAGAAGCAACGGCGCAGGACGGAACATAAATTAATGATCTTTGCGTAAGTACCGTAGATAATTTAACGGGTATTAACTAACCCCCGGTAGCCGGGGCCAGCCGTTAAAGCTACTCGGCCGGACTGGTTTATGAACGTTATTAATTAATTTGTATTTGTCGCACGCCGCATGATCGTTACGGCTCGGGCGTCGTTAATAGCCGACCAATCAGGCTCACGTTGCTCCTGCCCACCATTCACTCTGTTCCCTCTCCCCTTCCACCCCTTTCGACAGACCAACTTTCAGTCTCATTAGCCGAAATGTAATATCGTTTCCACGCCGTAGAAAGGAGAAACCACCATCATACCGCTTTGCGTATCGCTGATCTATCAAATATCTAGCTCCTGGACTCTCTCTCTCTCTCTCTCTCTCTCTCTCTCTCTCTCTCTCTCTCTCTCTCTAGGCGAATCTATCGCGTTAATTAAATGTATCTATCGATCAGTCGCCGATTGGAAAGTACGTGGACTGGGCGATCAAGCTGGTGAACGAATGGAAAATTTTTTTTCTTTTCAAAGATCATTCATTTGAACCGATATTATATTTGAAGTCGAAAAAAAAGAAGAAAAGAAAAAATAAACTCCAGTTCAATGCCCATCGTGCTCGGTGACCATGGCAACGCTGAATTTTGCCATTTCCGACGATTTCGACTCGGTAGTTAATGTTTCTGTTCAAAAACAATGTTCGACGTCGAAACGTCAGCGATCGCAGTTTAAAGTTGGAACAGCCGCGGGCCACTTTGCTCTCGTCAATCACCTGTCCATTATTTGCACTCGATCGCTGGCTCGTTTATTACGTTAATTAGCACCGATGGGTCAGAAACGTCCCGAATACATTCCGACCGTTAATGGATTATGCCAGTGGATGCTCGGTTCATTCGGACCGAATCCTCTTTCTAACACCATTGACACTAGTGGCGCAGCCTCTTACGGCTTAAGGATTATTTATATAGGCGATTATTTCTTTATTGCAGCACAGAGGAGTATATTTCGCTGGATAACTTGCAAGCATCGTTGATTCAACCATTTTTTCTCACCAGTTTCTTGACTTTTGCGCCACCAGCAAGAATGTCGCGCGCCAACCTCTTAAACGTGATCAGAACCGGCCCGAAGCCACCCCACGCCTCTCTCGTTAATTAAGAGTAATTGCTATCCCTGTCCCTATCCGCGACAAAGAGACGGTTTGTCCTGCAGTTTGCAATCACTTAATCAAGGAACGCGGGGGAAACGAGTGACGACCGACTACTACAAGCTCGCACACGCCTCTCCCGCCCTCGAATCCTCGTAATTACGGATGCTAAACGCAGGGGGAGGGGAGAAGTGGTAGAGGAACGTCAACTTGCCATTTCAGGGGATGCTGTTTCACGCGAAGAAATCGAGGCTTGAACTTTTACAGTGGCTAGAATTTCTTAGAACGAGACCAGTGGTCTGTCTTGATTCTCTTTAGCTCTTCTGTGTGCAAATATGCTGCTACGCATTTCTCATTAAATATGGTTTTTACACTTGTCACATATTTTTCATATTGTTTCGTATGACTAATGATATTTCATCAGTGTAAATATTATTAATATCAATTTGAGAACTTGTACGAACATTTCTTTATAGCATTTGGACACTATGTAACCCCTGTGGTTTAAAAGTTAATACTTCTTGATATCAATGAGTTGGGAGATTTTTTTGTTGATATTGCTAGCTCCAAATAATTTTCTCTCTTTCCTCTTATTTTGATAATAATGGATCGTTTAATACAACAATTGATTTATAAAAGATTTAATACTCGCTTATTTCTACCAAAGTTAAGAATAAATGCGAAATTTACACAGCAAGCATCAGACTATAGTCATTGGTATAGTATAGTACCCAATGAACGTTGGATGACTATAGGTACTACTCAGCAAGTCACTTAGTTAGTAGCCAAAAAAGATTGAACCTAAGCTCTATTTTGATGCTGCACCCCTTATTCAAAAAGTGAATTTTTAACGCGGAGGAAGCCCAAACAAGGCCATTAACTTCAAGATTTAAACGAGCTTCCAAAAGTACAGTTAAAATAAATTTTGAAGAAATCGCTGAGAAATTGTTAAAAAAGATAACAAAGATGATAAACAGCAAATAAAGTATAAACTTTCATTTTCTAATACTTCGATTATTTAAATTATTTTCACAACAAAGGTGTAAAACTTAACAAATTAGAGGCTCGCTTTGAGATGAAGTGCGAAAGGTGGTGGGCATAATCACTGTTGGCAATCACGTGGGGTTGAAACTGAAACGAATCACTTCAAAGCAGATTTAGATTTGTCCTGCCACGTGTTCGCAGTTCGAACGTTTCGGTGAAACACACACACACACACAGCGAAGTCCACAAAATCTCTGTGCGTCGTTGTCGTCGATAATTGAAGCGTCGATCTAATAAACCTTCACCAACGACGTATCCACGCGTAAATCGCGGCCCACCGATAAAACTCTCTGTCGATGTCGGTCCCTGGCGATTTTTATGGCCGCGAGCTGTCAGTTCGCAGCTGCGATAGCACGCTCTTCGGACGAGCGTGACGAATGTCCGCTCGACTGTATTCTGATTTACGAGCGGTTATACCATCGAGTCTAACGATCGACCGGGACCGACGATGGACACGTAGTATGCTGCGCGGTATCATCCGATCCACGAGAATCTCAATTTGACGCCTAGTTTGACCGCGAGGTGTGACGATTTTTCAAACTGTTGGACCGATGGTGATTGTTTTCAGCCGCGTTTGTTTTAGGCTTGCAAAATATACAAACATCAGGTCTTCGTAATTGTATTTTTTTTCTTTTTTTTTTTTCTGGTAGAATTGAACGTAGAATTATACATATTAGTGATGGACTCTAGATCAATTTTGATGGATGTAGAGTGGCTAAAGAATGTATTGGAAATAACTTTGTGAAAGATATTTTAGTAAAATGTGTTTCCATAAATGTTTTGTAAATAATGAAAATACTAATGTACTAGTACTAAAATACTAATACTATAATAGTATTAATGTACTAGTATAATAGTACTATACTAATACTATAATAGTACTAATACAAATACTATACTAATAGTACTAATACTAATACTAGTACTATACTAATACTATAATAGTACTATACTAATACTATAATAGTACTAATGTACTAGTACTAAAATACTAATACTATAATAGTATTGTAGTATTAGTATTTTAGTACTAGTACATTAGTATGATAGTACTAAAATACTAATATACTACATTAAAATACTACTGACGCTAAAATACCAAAATATTATACTATATTAAAATACTACTGATACTGAAATACTAATATATAAAATACCAAAATACTATACTATACCAAAATACCAAAATATTTTTACTGTACTATATCAAATACAATATTAAAATATTATTGATACCAAAATATTATTATACTGTATCAAATACAATATTAAAATTCTATTGATACTAAGATATGTATTAAGATATTACTGATACTAAAATACTAATATATAAAATACCAAAATACTATACTATATCAAATACAATATTAAAATACTATTTATACTAAAATACCAAAATACTATATACCGAAATATTACTATACTATATCAAATACAATAAAACACCAAAATATAATAAAAGTACCAAAATATTATACTATATAACTATACTATATCAAATATTACAATACTATTGATACTAAAATACTAATATATAAAATACCAAAATACTATACTATATTGAGATACTACTAATTTATGAAATACCAAAATACTATACTATACCAATATAAATACCCAAATATTATACTATATTAAATACTATATTACTAAAATACTAATATATAAAATACCAAAGAAAAATACTAAATAAATCCGCCAAATTATATTACTCACATTAAAATCTCCAAAAACTCGCAGAGAGGAAAAGAGAAAGAGAGAGAGAGAGAGAGAATTCCGTAACGAAAGAGGCCTGAAAAGGCGTTGGAATTCAGGCCGGCAGCACTTAGACTCGGTTCGTTAGCCGTCAGAGAGATTGCACCTTGCCAGATTTACTGGGAACACACACACATCGGCCATTACCAGCCGATCGATGGCTTTCGATGCAATTTCGTTTCTCGATATCGGGACACTCGTCCCCCGCCCTCTCATTATTGTTGTTTTTTGCGTCATCCGCACAGAACAAAAGAAGGGAAGAAAACGAAGCGTGCCGCCGTTGCACTAGACTCGTTTTGAACTTGTTGTTAGTTTGGTTCGTTTTTAAAACCGTTCCGACGGAACGTGATTCGCTCGCGTGATTCAGAAACGATGAAACGCCGTCGTCGTTTTCCAAACTAAAGGAGCAGGGAGGGGGGTGAGGGTGGGAAGGTGAATTGTCCTGGGTGAAACCAGCCAGTTTCAAAGGCAATATCGCGCAAGAGGGGTCCTCTATGTCGAGGAGAGACGGAGCGTCAGGCCGCCGCGTGACAGCTCGTATTTCTTCGAAATCCTCGGAATAATAGAAAAGAGCACGACACGAAGGGGGGGGGGGACTGTATGGTGCGCTGATGTCTTTTCCGATGCGCGCCGCCTGCGCGAAACAGCTTTCCTTTCGAGATCCCTTCGCGCCGGCTAATGGCGGCCGCCATTTTGCCCCATAATAATGCCACGATCATTCGTGAAAGAAAAGAAAGTATTTTTTAATCCCCCTCACCTTCGTTCTATCGGGTTCTCGAAGGTTTTATCTCGAACCATCGATAGGGGGGGAGGGAATTCGCCATCGCTAAAAAAATGCCTTTCAAAGGCAACTGCATTAACACGAACTCTCTTCGGTTGGTCAAATAATTACAGAAAGATGAAAAAATTAAAAAAAAAAAAAAAAAAAAGAAGAAAAGAACACCAGAGGATAGCTGTTGCAACGGTGGAAGACACACTTTTACCTTAATGGAATTTGTTATCAGTGGAGGGGGGAGGGGATAATTCTCTTTGACGAAGAGTGGCGGAGCGCGTCAAGCGAGAATCAACGATGGAAACGTAATGGCGTAATGCGAGAAACGCGGGAAAAAATCGACCGAGATGCTCCCCCCGCAGCTGTCACGCTGACTTCGTGTTGCTTAATTTCAATTCGTGCACGACAGAGTTCTAACGTAGGCATTATAATTCACAACCCTGGAATTATATAATTTTCGACTTGAAAGCGAGTTGTAACCCTCTGCATTTGAACTTTCAATTTTCATTCAATTAATAAATACAAATTATGTATAATGCTTTATATATGTATCTGACGAATAACGTTCGCAACAAGCAATGTTCATCGAAGAAAATTGCGCAGAAATATGAAATTTAAAACAAATTTTCGTACTGCACCGAAGAGAAACCATTTTCTCGTTCGTGATCTTTGTCTTTAATCTGATTAGGATTGTTCGGTGACTGTTGGCGAGTCGAAATTCGACATTCTGCAAAAAAGTCGTCGATGATAAATAATCTCAGAGAAATTTTGAAGATTCGACAACCGTATTCCTTCGTGAATAAATGGAGGAATAAATCGGCGCCTGATGAGAACGAGCCTTTATCCCACTATATTAATTAACCAGAACGTAGGAGGAGGTGTCGGACGGCTGTCGATGGGTTGAACACTGGAAAAGTAATCGAAGTAATGGCTCTCGAGAAGCGGCCGGCCTCGCTAATTGAGGGCCCACAGAATTATCGACACATCCGCCGGGAGTTCTTATTCAGGAGGCCAAGTGTACTCGATGGCTGGCTTCGATCCCCGAAACGCCGACCGAACAATCCAATCCTTCGAAAAGGTGGGGGTGAAGTTAAAAAGAGAACCCGCGTGCGAGAAAGTTTTCGCCTCTGAGCTTCGGATCGATCTTTAGTTTGCTTCCGCAATGATATTTCGTGGCTGTAGTCGTAGACGTTGCAGTTCGAAAAATTGCTAACTAGCTGGAAGTTCTCGCGAACGTTAAATTTCAGCTAACGAAAGAGAGAAAGAAAAGAAAAGAGAAGAAGAAAAGGAAAATGGCAATTTTATCGAATTCAAAGTCACGAAAATTTTCATACTATAATAGTGTTAATTTCTGCCTCCCTGGAATATTTTATACTGCTTTACAGCTCTGATTCAGCGTTCCTTCGTTTCTTAGTTCCAGCGTTTCACCGTGCAAACAATTTAATTGACTATTTGTCGAACTAGGTTTGATTAACGTTACGAGGATTGCGTATGATTCGGAAAGGCTCGCCAGTCTCTGTACTCTTTAATTAATCGACTATGGTTTAATTGGAACAGGGAAATAGAGTTTAACGAGAGACGTGTCGCCCGACTCTGGCATTCTGTGTGGATTTATGACACGTCAATCGATATTGGAAATGGATGGTTCCGATGTTAGGTATTCCAAATGGCGCAGATTTCGCGACTCTAAATGAGAGAAATGGCAGAGCATAACGTTCCGAAATGGTCGGGTACGATCCAGGTTTACCTGGAATTTCGATTCCGACATTTAATTGCAATCTGTTCTTCGAATGTGGTGTAAATAAATTTGTTAAATTTGCAAGGTTCAGTTCCTGCAATTAAATCGAAAATATACACGTCGGTAACTGTAAAAAAATTCATCAATCGTAATACTTCAACTTCTAATAATTTATTTTTTATAAGGAATTTGCACGTTCATTTATTGTCCTTTAATCGGAGAATGATGTTGTGAATGAAATTAGACAGGAGCAGTTGAACCGACAAATTTCGTCAGAATAATTCATCGCGGAATACTTGAATAATTCATCGAGTTATTTTAATCGTAATTCACAGAATGTTTACGGTATGACGAAGAAAGGTTTATTTTACAATGAACGCATAGCGAAACTGTCTGAGTAGCGACGCAGCGATCTGAAGTTACCTACGAACGAGCACACTAGCGCCACCAGACCTCGTAACTGCCTGCTATGCGCTCTCGCGTTGCACGTGAAAGAAAAACAAGAAAAAAAAAACGAGAAGCAAACAGTAAAACGAGAGAAGGGAAGGGAAGCGGTTTTCCACGCGGATGAAAAGCATTTGTAAACGATATATCGGACGCTAATGGTCGCGTCGAAAAAAAAAAAAAAAAAAAAAAAAAAAAAAAAAAAAAAAAAAAAAAAAAAAAAAAAAANCGTTTTCCTCTCCTGGTTTCAATTAGCTTTGATTGACTGTCCAGTCTTAATTGAAGCGTTAGCGGTGGCGCTCGGTCGAATTAATTTCTGCAATTAATAAAATCGCGGACGCGAGCCACGCGCTTATCGGGCGCCGATCTCCATTGTGAACGATCGCAGCTCCCCCGGAAAACGAAACGAAACGAAACGAAACGAACCGGTCGCAAGAATCGAATTGTTCTGCCGTGAATAACGAGCGTCGCTGTTTCATCGAATTATCTTTACCCTATTGGCGTCGTTTTATGGAGGCTGTTACCTCCCCCTCCTCCCGGCCAGGCGACCAAGTTTTTCACCTCTCTGACCCCACACGCGCTTTCACGGACGATCGCCTGGCTAAATTTGGAAAATTGTGGGGGGAGGGAGAGAATTTCGTTTTCGGAAGCGAAACGGTGTTTTCGCGGTTCAATTGGTTCGGGTTTTGTTGTTCGCGGAAATTTTGCCAGTAGAAGATCGGGGGAAGTTTTTGCTCGAGGATCGTCGAGAGCCAACGAAAGTTCAACTCTGGAACGATCCAAGAGCCACCATTTTTCTCAAAGTTGACGTTAACTTCTTCGTTTAGACAGAAACATGTTCGCATAAATTCCATCTTAATTGTCATTAATCGAATTTTAATGATTATACATGCAGAATATTTTCATAAAATTTCATCAGAGACCGGTTGTTGCAATGTCAATTTTTTCTTCTTCTTTTTAGATCGTCTTTGCTCAGATGGTGGCGAAAAAACAGACAGCTTTCTATTCCTATTTTCACGTCATTGTGTGTCCTATTAGACGTTTCTTACGTTTCGTGAGTCTAACTCTTCGACGTTTATTAACCACGGCGTGTTACGGCAGGAAATCCGGCGATAGAATGTGAATGAAAATATCGGGGGAAAGGGGGGGGGAGGCGGGGGCAGCGCGCGTTGGAGAAGATTAAAACGAACGGTATCGCCGATATTCCCCGCGGGTTTATTTCACGTGTATGGACACATTACAGACGATCGAACGTTACGGTTCAGTTAATGGCTAATTACCCAATTAACGCCGATTCGATTGATCGGTAATTATTTTACGAGCTCGATGTAGCCTCACTCGATAGTTTGTATTCGAAGAGCCACCGCTGCATTATCACGCCAGGTATTCTCTTACGAGTCTCTCTCTCTCTCTCTCTCTCCTCTTTGGTTTTTATGCAGACTTCGATTCAATTTCATTCTGTAATTTTCACGATTCCTGTTCGATTGCTTCCGTTCAATTGACCGCCCGATCAAGTTCACCGATAATTCCCTCAGGCTGTGTTCTCAACGATATTTTCAGGACTTTTGTCGCCGGGATTTTCTTGCTTGCTTGCTGAAGAATTTGAACGCGTTTCATCGAACGGCAAATTTTTCTGTTCCTTTCAAAGGAGAGAAACGAGCCTAGATTTTAAAATTAAGAGTGGCCAGGCGTGTTCCCTTCATTCGATAATTACGAAACCAAGCTAACGAAAAGCGAGTCTAAAGGCCCTCGCATACACATCGACTTCTGGGTTTCGTGAAACCTGCGTCAGAATCGGTGTGCAGAATTTGTGTTGAAACAAGTGTTTCAAAATGTTGTATCATTTTCCAACTCCAGTATTACTATCGATAATGGGAGGTACGTTAATAATAATAATAATAAAAAAAAAGAAATGGGCAAAAACGTGGTTGATCAAAAATTTTTGGTCGAAAGAGAATGGTCAATTGATAATTTCTGCTTGGGTAAAACAGTGTATTCTTAGAGACTTGAATGCTTTCATACGATACATAAATAAATAAAAGCTTGTATGCTGTAAAGATTCTTTCTCTTCAATGTCTCTGGATGGGAACTTTATGCTTCACTTGTCGGTAACAGCTGAAGACGAACGAACCCAGTAATTGTAGAAATTATTTGCGCGTGGATCAGAGAAACGGAGAGGAAATTAATCGTCGCTGTTACTGAAAAACTGGTCTTTACGAATCGTTCACGAATTCTATTACCAATATGTTAATTACAAGAAATGGGCAAAAAGATAGTTGATCAAGATTCTCCAGTTCATCGTTATTGAAAGAACTGAAAAATGAATCCTGAAAAATTAGTCGTCGCTGTTGTTGACAGTGTTTTGACGAGGAATCTGTGTTCACCGGAAGCTCGGTCAAGTGGCCTAACACGAAGGACACTAACCGAACAATCCGAACGAGGCTGCTCGAATCGATGTTTTAAATAATCGTGGCTGGGGGATGTGACGACGTGGAAAGCAACCCCCGTTTCGTGGACTACGTCTGCGACGATTAAAAGAACGAGAGAGGAGTGCCACGCGCAGCAACCGGAAGAGCTGCAGGGGAGAAAGGAAATAACGAGCCGACTTGTCCGACGACTTTTTCTCCTCCCTGTTTCTCGCTGGCACGAGGGCCATTAGCGTGTCTATAAATAAAATAATCGCCGGCCGTGTCTTTTGTCGTGTCTCTCTTGAGCCCTGTCCCTCACCCTTCCGTCTGATGACGATCGTTAAGGAACAGAAGCCCTTCGCCGATCGATCCCTTCGTTCAAAAGGAACGAACCTCACCTGCTGATTCGAATTCTTCACGCCGGCGAACAATCTCTACGACGAGAATGAAATCTTGCTCGTCGATGGCTCGTATTGATTCGAGTAGCTTGTATCGTTCCCAGGCGAACAAAATTCGGATAGATTCTCGCGAGTCTTGGAATACCTTGAGAGTCTCGTGATTTTTTTTCTCGATATAACATAATAATTACGTGATCTGAAAATCTTGGCACTGCGTTTGTTTCAAAAATTGGAAGAATTGGAGTTATACCATTAAATTGCAGAAGAATGAATCCGTCAAGTGTTGATACATTAACGATAATGTTGTATCTATTAATTGCGTTGCAAGATTTTCGAGCAAGTGTGTACACTGAAGCTTGATCAAAATTGGTAACTTTCTCATTAGAACAGCGTATTTTCGAATGATTTTTATCTTCATGAAATAATAGCCTGTGTACCCTATTTACAAGTTCTGTTTCTTTCACTTTGATGTCTCTGATGGAGATTATACGCTCTACTCGTCGGTTTATGCTTAACATTACTTTCGAATGTCATTAGTTTGAGAATGGGACGAGAATCATCTGCAATAAACGCCTTTACTCTCGTAAGATTTTCCAGAAAATGTGGGACAAGAATTTTCGATTACTTCGTCATCGGCGGTAAAATTTCACCGAGCAAGTCAGTTTCGAGTTTTGTTAAAAAACAAAATGTGTCGTGAGACATTATGTTTAATAATGTTGATATATACTTAAATATCGAGTGATTAAGGTAAGCAGATTTCTCCGAGCCAAGGAAATTCGCGACCCAAATCTCTTGCTCCAGGGGGGAGGAGGGGGTGAAACCACCCCTTGTATCGAATCGAGTGGCATCACGTGTCATCTTCGCGAGAAGTTGAACGCGTCTCGTACGCGTTACAGACTAGCAAATCGAAACTGCCGAACTACTCGGGGGGGGCAATTAGTAATAAGTAATTAGCCATCGAGTGAGGGACGGGGTGCGCAGCTAGCTAGGAAACTTTCTGGATCTGGAGACTGTATCAACGAGTTCAGCTACTAGAAATCGTAGATCGACGATAGGCCAGCCTCGATACACACTTCGAGGAGCATGCTCGAGAAACTTGCTTCGCGATCAGTCGAAAATTCCATTGGAACGTTGAAAACCCGCGAAACATCGAGAAAGAACGTTTTGGAGAACCTGTTTGGAGAATTATGGAAATTAAAATTGAAAAACACGGGGAAACAATCGATCGATCCTAGGTGAATTTTAATATATTTCTCAGAGTATACTCGAATCAGAATCCGCGAAATATCGGGAAGATTAAAGTTAAAAAGAAAGTGGAGAATAATCGATCGACTCGGATCAGTTGCTAATGTAATACACTTCAGAGAGTGATGTTCGTATAAACTTGCTTCGCGATGAGTCGTAGGTGAAATTCGAAAATTCCATTGGAACATTGAAAACCCGCGAAACATCGAGAAAGAACAGAGTTCGATTTCGCGAGTGAACGTCGCTCCCTTTGAGAATTTTTTCGTTCGAAAGGGAGAGTGGCCGATCGATAGCTTCAACAGAAGTTTTGGAGAACCTGTTTGGAGAATTTGAATGGAAATTAAAATTGAAAAACACGGGGAAACAATCGATCGATCCTAGGTGAATTTTAATATATTTCTCAGAGTATACTCGAATCTGAGAAAATTAAAGTTAAAAAGGAAATGGAGTCAAGGAGGAATTTAGGAAATTAGAAGCCACGAAAGTGTGGGGGAAGTACGGTTCGATTTCGCGAGTAAACACCATCACCAACCCGCTTTGAGGATTCTTCGTCGATGTAAAAAGGAAGAGAACGACCGAGGCACGGATTCGTTAATTCTGTAAACAGAGATAGGGCAAGAGGGTAGTAGCATCAGCGATGTATTTAAGCACCGAGAAGAAAAGAGAGTGAGAGAGAGAGAGAGGGGAGAGGGAAGAGGTTGAGGGTTTTCGAGGGAAAATAAGGCGAGAGCCGGTGACAGCAAAGCGCGCCTCCTTTTCCCGAGGCTGGTAGCGGCAGCACGCTCGCTTCCTTATCGAAATTCTTAATTAGAAAATTTTAATTATGTTTCTCGGGGCCGACGCGTACCCAACGTCAGACCGGGCTGAACGAAGAAAAGGGGTTGGAGAAAGAGAAACAGGCGCGAAACGGCCCTGCGACCCGTTGATAGTGAATTTCCCTTCGAGTTGCGCAAGCTTCCAGGCCACTGGAGGTAATTAAGCTGGCGCGCAAAGACGCTCGCCGTTTCTTCACTTTCACGCGAATGTGTTCATTTTCACCTGTGGTGCGCACCTGTGTGTGTGTGTGTGTGTGTGCCGTCACGTTGCACGAAAATCTATCGTTCTTCTGTACTTTCACGGCCGTGAACTGCTCCGTCGAGATGCTGCTGCGAGTCTTTGTTCAAATTTCACGTGACGTGATAGAACACATTTTATGTGATAGGTCTTCAATCTAATAAAAATCGAAATTTCACCTTCTTCATTGGTGAAGAAAATCCAATTTTTTGCAATTTAGAAGTTTGGTTCCCATTGAAGAATTGCATGTGACGATAGAACATATTTCGCGTACATATTTTAATCTAACAAAATTCTTTCTGTCACATGAAACTCTAACTAGTTTGCTTACTTTTGCGTCGTGGCTCGAAGTTGTTCGTGATTTGAAATTGTTTGATCTTCGTAAAGCTTTCTCCACGCTCTCGTAAAGACTCGGATTTATTGTGGCAAATAAAGATCGAAACTGCGAGTGTGGTGAATCGATTACAATCCACCGACGCGGTGGAGACATAAAACACACGCGTACGCGTGGTAGGCCTCGATAGAGAATATCCCTGGGCTGGGATATTCTCCCCTGCCTGGAGGGTAACACGGGGTGATTCGTTAGGTTGGAGAGGGCCAGCGGGATAGAGCACAGTGGCTCGACGATCGTTCTTCGACACGCGGGCCCTCGATACCGGCCCGATTAAGTTTCCAAACGAGAATCCACGACAGGATCGCGCCGCTTAGTTAGCCGAGCGAACGAGGTTAGCCTGGAATCGGCCACTCGACAGAGCTGCCCACCGGCCGAGGAATCCCGATTATTCCGCTCGAGACTTGCGTACGCCCGGCCTCGAACCGCCACCGGAAACCAGCCACCATTCGCCGTGTCGAGTGGATCCACACACATACAGAGGGATGGATTGGATCGATTTTTTCCCCTTCACGATTCGTTCGACGATTCTTCGAATCTTTAGGAAGATACTTCGATCGATTTTGTTAATTCGAAACACGATTCGAGGCAATGAATTTCTCAAGTAATTTCTGGCAAATTAACCATTGCAATCGCGACCAGGCGAGAGAGAATGTATTTCTTCTTTTCTTCCCCCCC
>NIPQ01101254.1:0-18807 GCA_002806875.1 Lepidotrigona ventralis hoosana
GAGGGTTCGGGTTGACTCGAAGCGGGAAGAAATGGCCTCGGCTGTGAGTAACGCAGTTAGACGAACGCGTGGCCAATGAGCCATTTGCTCTCTAACCCCTCTCGGCTTATTTTTCCGTTCCTTCTCTCTCAGCCGGAACACCAGCTGCCTTTTGTCCTGTGCTCTCTGCTTTTCGTCTCTCTGCTCGATCGTAGTGCAGGCACTGGCTGGTGTTGGATCGGTCCTCGTTAACCAGAGGCTGGTAACGGACCAGAATGGTTAATAATCTTGTGCTTGATTCGGTTACCGTGACCATCGTGGTACCGCCATCAGTTGTGAGTCAGATGTAATTACGTTACACGCGTGTACGTTCGATGTAGAGTGAATCAACTTTCATCGAACTCTTGGAATTGCTTTGTAAGTGGCTTTGTAAATAAATCATATCTTTGCAATTCGTATCGACGTTAGTTCTGGCAACAGTGCGTCGATTTAACATTTGAAAGTCAGAAAAATAGAGAAACTTTATAGTACAATGGAATTTATAAGTTATTCGTTTATATATCAAAAGTACACTGTTACTACGTCCATAAAGTATCTAATAGAAATTATAAATTGGTCATTTTTGTCACTTTGGTAGTTCTAGTGTTAATCGCGCGCTACGATCAAAATAATTCGTTTATAACGTTCGTCAAATGCAATCAATTTTGTCAAGTAGTCAAATCAACACTCAATCAGTGTCAATGCTAGTTGAAAGAGTGATATCAATCAATGGCAAATGTAATAATAAAATCTAGTAATAAAATAGTGCAGATTACGCTGATACGTACGTCGATGTTAGTCCATCGAGAAAAATGAATTTCACGTTTCCCAGTGAATCCTGCACGCTTCAGTTCACACACAATGCACACGTTGAACGGTTTAAATTTTTGAAACGAGGCGATTGTCTTTACTCGATTGTCTCTTCTCCAGTCGTCGCTCTCTCCCGATTGTTCTCATCCACCTCGTCGAACTGGAAGCTCGCTGTCTCCTCGTCTCTTCGAGACCAGCTACCATCGAGATTTGCCCCTTTTCCCGATTATCTTAGATTAAGCGGAGGCTCTACTCCTCCAAAGACAGAGACAGAGAGAGAGAGAGAGAGAGAGAGATAAGAGAAAGAAGAACGTATCGAGATATGTCGGCTGCGAACCTAATTGAATTTCTTTTACCGCCAACCACGCGCTTATCGGACGGAATACCCGGTCGGGGATAAGTATTTTCCATGAAAGTTTAATTTATTGGCTGCACGAGCCATCGACGGGGAATTTCATCGTCGCGATCGTTCGTTAATGGCCGGTAAATATTGGATCCGCACGAATAATTAATTCTCCAGGGTATTTCCAGTTTATGCGTTCGCGGTGATAAAGAATCGAGCAACTGGCTCGAGCCGATCGACGACGTCTAGTCAGTTACACAGAATTTAAACGAGAGTCCGCGAGATGTTACAGTCACGTGTTGTTCGACGAGAATTATCCGAACAACAAAAATGTAATTCGGAAGTTCCTGAGACTTCTGATAGTGCAATTTAGCCGACGTGGAAACGTCGTCGTTTTTCTGATTATTTCTAATCGCCGACAAGTTCGCCTTACTTTCGTTCGCGCTTTATCAACAGAAAAGCGGAATATTGGCGTGAAGTTTGCACGAGCATTTATATGAGTGTTTATTCTGCGAAGTACTCTTCCGAGGATGAAGCTCTCCGCTTTTTACACACCGCGAGCAAGTACACTCGACGAAAAGTATGTAATAGTTTCTATGCTTTATTCATTCCGCGGCACTCCGCAGCGGAGGATGGATTTATCTCTTCGAAACTGTCAAAAACACAGCGGTTGGCAGTCGTGCGAGAATAACAGTTTCATCAAATCAAACCGTCCACGATTTCAAAATCGGATTCAAACAAATTCGTACGTTGAAGCGATCTCTTGAAATAATCGCGTTTTGAAAGTGGAAATAGAAGATTCTGAAATTCTGCTAACACCGTCGAGAAGTTAGCCGACAAGGATCAATGAAATTAACATCGTTGTTCTCTGCCGGGAGGGGCAGAGATTCTTTTTGATCAAGCGAATGTCCCGATACTCGATTTCCGTCGGATTTCGTCGTGCGCAACGAAGGTCGAAGAACTTTCCTCGAGGAACGTCGGGCACGGAAGCGGTGGTGCTCGGTAAAGTAAAGTAAATAATGATTAGGGCGATTTGTATTTTTACGTCGTGCCTGATTTCCGTTGGGTAAATATTGCGAGTTTTCTTAAGACCGTACTTCTGCTTTACCCCGACCTCTGCCATGGCTCTGGATCGTTCTGTCTCCTCTCGTCGACTTTTCTACCCCCCCCCTCCCCCTCCCTCGTCGAGCGACGACGCGGCAAGTCTCCACCCGGGCACAGGTCTTAGAACGTTTTTTCCTCAGTTTACACACCAGCGTTTAACATCTTTCTCGAGCGAGTCGGGAGTTGCATCTTCCGGCTGTTTGAGAATCATTTTTCTCGTCGATGGTATTCGTCCATGACGGTTACGCGGTTTGGATTGATCTTTGCGACTGGGGTGAAGTTGCACAAACGAAGTTTCGAGTGTTTGCTGCTTTTATTGATAAAGATTAAAGATTAACCTCTTGACTACTAATTATTGACAAAGAAATATTTAGACGTATGTAAAGTCTAATTCAACAATTACATCTTCCGTTAGTCGCGTGTTATTTCGTGGTTATTTCACAGTTATTTCATTTAAACCAGAAATGGAAAAGTGTGGATCAATAAGTTGATCATAAAAAGATGTAGTGTGTAGAGAACATAACAGAAGAACGGGGACACATTACGAATGCAAGATGTAGGATTATGTACTGACCCATGTTTCGAATTTTACCACACCTTATTAAATTATTACCTTACTAGATTATTAGATATATTATGAAATAAAGCTTAATGTTAAATTTAATACTGTTAAATTTCTTCAATACGTGCACTAACAATTCAATACAGAATACGAATAAATCAATAATAAATCAATAATAACGTAGTGAAATTCAGTGTTTTGATTATTTTAATATTCTGAGAGAAATAATTTCGCCGTTCTCAGCGTAGGTTCGCGATTCAAAATCTGCCAATGAATTAAGAGTCATGAAACGATGAGTAATGAATAATATTTATTTCACTTTGTGCCAAGTCCGAAATTTTACATGCAGTTCAGCTTCCAAATGTTACAGATTCTAACTTGATACAGCTAATAAAATGATTTAACATAGCGACGCTCGATTTAAGTAGTGAGTCTCTATAAACGAGGATTCATTAACAGACGAAAGGGTCGGTATTCTCAACATAATTAGCAGGGATAGTCGAGCGATCAGGAAATGGGCGGTTACGATAACAAGTACCTAACTGTCCCACGCCAGGTCGGACATCAGAAACGATAGAATTCGCAATAACGAAGCGGCGAAACTAATCCGTTGCTGCCCCATCCTGGAATGCAGTTAAATCGTGCAAGAACGTTAACCGTGTGTCCGAATCGTTCGATTCCCCGAGAATGAAACAGTCTGCTAATTTAATTGAAGAACGGTATGCAACGGTTTCGAACCACTCGGTTCTGCGAGCCAAGCGTACAAAGACCATCTCGTCGAGGCAACGGGATTCCTCTCGCGGAAATATATCAAATCGCGCGCGAAACTTTCCAGCGAAACAAGAAAAATGGAAATGGAACGTATTCACCCGAGTGACTGGTGTTTTCCACGTTCCACGGAAATGCGAATTGGTTGCCTTCGGTATCAATTTTTTTTTTTCTCCTCCTCTCGCGTTCATGTTTATTTGCTTCTTCTTTTTTATTTTCTTTTTTTTTTATTTTCTTTTCTTTTTTACTTTTTGTCCTGTCAAACCATTTCAGCTTACACGTTTGTAAAATCACGGGTGAAATGATGTACAGACACAATGTTCGCCGGCGATCGTTCAAGTGGAATCGGCTGCAGTAGGCCGAGGAGCTACGTGTTTTCGTAGCCCATGCGGAAACCAGCGGAACATCGGTTCGTTCGCGTGTACGCGTGCCTTCAAAGAGCGATTTTTTGTAGTTTTCCTCTTTTTCCTCTTTTTTTTTTTTCGTTCCTTTTCGCCGCGGGGCAAATTTTGTCGGTTTTATTCGATCGCTGCAGGTATCGTTGTCTGGCGCGCGACCGCGTTTCCTTTATGCGCCCTCGTATTCCCACGGAAATGGATACCTTACCGGTGTAATTGATCGCGGAATACGGTAAAAGGAGCGAAAGGGATATTCTACACAGGTGCAAAAACGTGAAAATTCGAGGCAAGGGAAGTGCGGGAGAAGTCGTAATTATATTCGCGTCTTTGTGAGATTATTTCCGAGCATCGTTGTTCGCCCACGATGAAGCATTTATCGCGTCATTAATTTCAATCAATTATTAAACCGTGGGTAAAATTTAATAATTTCCAATAATATTTGTGAATACAATAATTACAATTAAACTCGAACATTATTAAACGAAGTGATATTTTGAAACATGTATCTGTATCAAAATCATTCCTAAATTATTATTATCAAGTTTGCTGGTAATACCCTATGATGCATTCTATGGTACAATATTTAATGACTTGCAATATCGGGTACTTAGGTGTGAAAGTACACACTGTCTGATCAGGAAAGATCGCAACTACTATCGTGACATTATACAGCTCGTACCAAACATTTTCACCTCGTCTTTCTCGAGATAAATTTGTGCAATTTCGTGCTCGCACGCCAGTATGGAAATGCGTACCTTGCTAGATGCAACGTGCCACGTATAGAAACATCTTCCAAGAAGTTCCAAGTATAATGAAAATTCCACCATCGTCCACGTTACACGCTCCAACGGGCTACGTAATTTTTCTCACGGCCCTTGCACGAAGAAGCCTTATCTTTGTAATCAATTGGCGTCCAAGAATTATTTTTAACAGAAATTTCGAGAATTCGAAATTGAGCAGAATGACGGTCGTTAGATCTCTCCGATTTTCATTGAAATTGATTATGAATTCATTTGCGAAATGTACGTATTAAACAAGGCAAAAGGAGGAGAGGGTGATTAAAAGAGGCAGAGAAAGTAAGCAAAAAAGGGAGCAAGGAAAAAGAGGGGTGAAAGAGGAAGGGAGGATGAGAAGTAGAAGGGAGAAGGGGTGCTGAGGTGGAACGAAGAAGAAGCCGAACGGAGACGAAACGGTCCAGGCTCAAGGAAACTACGTTTGTCGGCCGAGTTTCATCGGATCCGCGTTAACGGCTAACTCGAAGCTACGTTAAATTATACAGAGGGGAGATAAGTTTGGACGTGTCGTTAACTTTGCTCCTCTTGAACCTTCTTGCAAACCGGCCCTCCTCATCGCCGGTAATCTCGTCTGCTGCCGCGTTTTCGCCCACTGTTACGATACGAACATGCCAAATGTTGAAAACTATCGCCTGTAAATCTTCCTGAGTCGTAGCGATATATATGCGGAGTGTAACATATTGTTAGCAGTTGAAAAACTTTCAATTGGCATTTCAATAAATTCGCGCGACTGAATTTTGCTTTCGATTAACGGAAACTTTATATTTTGGTAATTTTGATAGCTTTTAGTAATTTGTGCACGTTCGATGTAGTATCTGATTGCTTTCAGCATATAATAATAATTCGTTAATCGGAGGTAGTTGGCATTTAGCATTTAGATATACTCTGTTCGATGGTTAATCTCCATGTTCTTTTAAACTATGCTGCCGCATACATGCTATGTATTATTTAAAAAGTAACAGCCGATTACAGGAATTAACAAAACACGTTAATGCCGAGTAAAATTGGCCATACGTTTGTGTTGAATTCGTGTATGTGTGTCTGTTTGCTTATTATTTCGAATTCGTTTCGGGAATTCAGCGTTACGATTTTATTATACGAAATTAGCTATTCATCTCTGGAGTATCGAAAATACACGGGGCTGATCGTAAATCGCTGGGAAATTTTACGGTCCGCAGTCCCCGGAAATTGAAGTTAAATTTAATATTAACATTAACGGAGGATAATATTTTATTACGGGCGTAATTCGCATTTAACCGCAGTCGGACTTTAACCGCGAGCGCGACGCGATATCGTGGAACAAAGGGTTAGGTTACACCCTATATATATATATATATATATATATGTATTTCAATATATATATATATATATATATATGGAAAACTTGGGTGGTGTCGAGCTGCTCGATGCGCAGACATTATCGACATGCGCAAAAATAACGAGGCTTCCTTCGGACATCGTGACGAGAATGTATGAATAATAATAGGCGATACGTATTTCCAGTTGATGCTCCAGTTTAGCCGAAAGCTATCTAGAAATACTGATTCGTATTCGGTTTCCAACTGTGTGTTTCTGTTGGCGATACGTTTCGCTAAAATTAATAACGATCATAACAGAATGAACTTTCCGCAAGACTCCAAGTTCTCGTCGATACGTTATATTGGGAAATCGATATCGTTTATTATGAAGTTCGATATAATAGGAACTAGTGACAGTTTCGATAAATATAATCAATTGCACGAATAGCACGAAGACAATGCGGAAAACAAAAAGGAAACGAAGAAACGAAGGAACTTTAAATATTGTCCGCTTGGGTAACAAAATATTATACGTATTACTATTATACGTATTACTATCTTCAATTCTCAATCATCCAAATGCCACCACTAATATTAATCCTCGAACGCAACGTTCGTCATCGCGGAAAATCCAAAGTGTCTGAAGAAATCGGTCGCAGAGCCGAGAGCGGAAATACAATGACTGGCATGGTGACCCTAACAGAGCGTTCAGAGTATTTTATCTAAACGACGTGAAAGGGGGAGGGAACGTTCGAAGTCAGGCCGGGTCGCGCCCTTAACATCTCCAGCCCTTTTCTATCCACTCGCCCTTTCCTCCGAGCCCATCTTCTCCCTGTCGTTGCGCCTCGATTCCCTCTCTTTCTCTGTCTCGAGCCTTTCTTCCCCGTCTCGCCAGCGTACTGGCAGCGTTTTAAAGCCGGCATGGGACACAGGGGTCGAACCAAGGCTTCCCAGGTATTATCTCGTGGGCTGCTCGCGTAATGCGGAACCACGGTACACGTGGTGGCGTTTAAGGGTGAAAATGGCGACTGTCGAAATGGTGGCCTCTCTTTTATTCGTGGCTCCGCGGTATTGGCTGAGGGGACAGGTGGGGACAGGTGGAAAATGCGTCGTGTGGAAAAGTCGTGCGCAAGTTGCAAACGGGAGCCGCGCGAACCGTGGCTAATGGAGATCCTATGTAGGCCGTGATCGTATAAAATTTTATGGCCATAACCTGGTCGAAGTTCGGTTTCTTTATGGTCCTCCATCTTCCTTCGGAGGGAATGTATTTCCCTGGGAATGTTC
The DNA here is from genome assembly GCA_002806875.1 of Lepidotrigona ventralis hoosana. Lineage (NCBI taxonomy): Eukaryota > Metazoa > Arthropoda > Insecta > Hymenoptera > Apidae > Lepidotrigona > Lepidotrigona ventralis. The sequence continues at coordinate 7,380 of NIPQ01101254.1, forward strand.
CCGTTCGATTTCCCGACGTGCATTGTATATCCGCGAGTTCGATGTAACGGAAGAATATCGAGTGATGGATAACGTTTCGTCGAAAAGCTCGTCCCGATTGATTAACGGTTCTGGAACTGTTCGTGGAGAAGTTGCATCAGCGCTAGGATTATTTTTACCCCCTTAAGCGCGTAAGAGGGTGTTGCGAGCCCTACTTGTATTTATAGATACGAACGCACTTGGGATTTTTTTTTTTTGCTTCTTACAGCGGTGGATATAATTACTCGTTACACGAATAGTTCGTCATCTGAGAGATTGAGATTTTTACAGGATAAACATGATATTGTGTTGTGCTGCGTCAATGAAAAATTCTGCTTCTATTGAATGAACTGGGTGACTTGGTAGTTTACTGCAAGCGAATAACTCGTTTCAAAATTCCCTCCTTCATTTTCAAACGCGTAATCACTTAAGCTCTAATCGATTTGCAATTCAATCGAAAGTCGACGTATTGAAACAGAGAAGCACGCGAGCGGTACAGCTAATTTGAATACTTTCTCTGGATTCGTGGGCGAGGAGGGAAGCGCTCGAAACCTTCGGCTCTTGTTGAAACCGCTTGTTGGCCACAGTTAACAATGGATGTAGGCCGCGATGTAAATGGCACGTGGAAACGGTGTTCGCTCCTAGATGGAAACTGACTCGGCGAATGCATATCCGACTGGTAAAAATTGGAATACCCTAGCGTAGAATACGAAAATCGACGGGGCGGGTTGGGACAACGTGTGATTTATATTCAATGGAGAATGGTTCTTCAAATTTTCGCCGGCACCGGGAAATCGACCGAGTTATATTGAACTACGATATTTTATGTAACTTCTGGCTATTTGCATGAGCCAGATAGTTCAAGGGATCGTACGTTTCATTCTGGGTCATTTACATTTGTAATGCCCCGGCCGAGTATATTTTCAAATTTAGATCAGATTGAGTCGTAAGGATTTTCTGGATTAAGTTTTCAGGCGGAAATTGCTCTATAACGGATGGGAATCCGCACGTAGACACGGCGAATTGAATGTCTAAAGAAGTAATTTCACATTCATTACTTATCGCTACCGTTAGAATCTTAATATACCTTCGAGATTTGCGTAATTACTTAATACGGCTCGAGACGTTTCTATGTGCATATTTTGAGATTACTATCTCCGTAAAGTCTTTCTTTCTCACAAGAAATGTATTGAAATACACTTCACGTCTTTTCTCCATCAAATTACACGTTTTTCGACTATAAATCATCGCGAAAGTCTTCGACTTCGTGTCATTTCACTTCACCATCTAAATGAATCTAAACTGCATCGTTTTCTCTTTCTCTCGCTCGAATTATTCGGTCCAGCAATACAGATTCGACAATGCACGGCGACTTGTCGTTTGTTCGGCAAGGATAAAGAACAATGCTAAACGAATGAAAGTGCTCCTCTTTATTTCGGTCCCCGGAGAGTATCCGTTAATCAGGTAGGTACACGCGAGGAGAAAAAGAAGGAAAGACCCTCGGTTGGTACCGGTCCGCGCCCGCCGAGCAGCAACCGAACCTATTCGGGCCTGTTTGTTAAATATACGCCACTTGGCCGTCAAGTCGAGCGCGGTTAGTTGTTTGTTTTACTTGAAGCACTCGTGATAATTATTCATCGTTGCCTTTATGGCACGCCTCGCCCTTCGAGAGCACGCCAGTCGTGGAATAACGACGAGGTCCTCTCTCTATTGACTCGATGGTACTCGCGAGAGGCCCTCCTCCAGTCCTCTGCTCCTCCATCGTTCGACTTCACGAAGAATAAACTGCGAAAAAGGACTCGTTCTCTCGCACACTTGCTCCCCCGTTATGCCGCGCATTCAAACTGAATGCAGTCGTTCTCTCTCTCTCTCTCTCTCTGTCTCTNTGCTCCAGGTGACATTGTGGTCGTCAAACGACGTAATAACGATAAGAGCGTTCTCTCGCAGAGAAAAGAAAAAGAATTTCCCGTCGTTGCTCGGCAGCCGGAAGCTGAACTCTTCGTGTCTTGTCGCGAGGCCGATACACGAATGGAACGTATTATTGTTTCGTTACCTAACGGGGCGGGCTCCCATCGATTTCTGTTTAGTTGAAAATGGCTGAGTGCCACGCTATTTCGTTCCATCGGCTCCAAACGCGACAACCGAGTAATGGGAAAGGGGGGGAAAAGGCGAGTTGAAGTCGGGGCAGGTCGTCGATGGAAGTGTTTGATGGAACGTAAAATAGAGAGCGCAAAGTAATCTCAATGTTTCGGATGTTAAGGACAATGGACGCGAACTGGTGACTAGAGAAGTGACATGGATCAATATAAAACACGTTGATCTTACAAGCAAAAGTTTTGCTTTCAGAATATGTGTTACGGAAGAAGATATCAAACCCTATACTACGTCTCAGAAATATTTTCAAATTTACTGCGAATCGTTTGTAGCATATTGTAAAAAGACAGAGAAACTTTTCTCGCCAAGATGAAACTAAAAAATAAAATCTGCTGAATGATATAACTCGTGTTCCAAGCTGATCGCGACACGTAGTGGAAAGAAAAGTTTGTCCGTGGCTAACATAGATGAATTCTACACTTTCGATTTGATGGAAATATCTGTCGCAAAATTAATCTTGAATTTCAAGGTCAAAAATTTTTTTTCTTGCATTGTATTCTACTCATCACGAAGGTAAAACTTTTCCAAGCAACCTAATAGTTCTCTCGAAAAAAGTTTGTTAATCATTTAATACTGCGGACGTGTCCGTTCTAACAGCGACTTTACAATTCTGAACGCGTGAATGTTTATTTTACGTAATTTTCGTATTAGGTTCCACTAATTTCTGATTTATCATAATTGTAGTATCAATGTAAGTCTAAATGATAAAACTAATTGTTAACATTATTCGAAATATAATATTAGAACCATAAAGTCGTTGTTAGAACTCAATAATCAAAACCTTTCTGGCCATTTTTCAAGAGAACTATTAAGTTGCGACCTATGTTCGCAATGAAAAAGTTTTACCTTTATCATGAGTAGAATAAAAACATTGAAATTCAAGATCAATTTTGCGGCAGATTCTTTACATGTGTTTCCATCAAATCGAAGTGTACAATTCATCTATGTTAGCCACGGACAAACTTTTCTTTCCACTCTGTACAATCCGCCAACTCGCATGTGTGAAAGCAACCATCTTGCGTATAAAGCACGGCGAAATAACCGGACCCGGGATGAGAAACGATGGGATAACACATAGCGCGGGCGCAGTCGGCTCGCCCTCAGCGTGAAAATTTCGGTCCGCTCGAGTATACCGCTTTCACCCGTCGTTAAAGTCTCGGCGGGCCTTCATCGTCGCGGTTTAATTTCGGCTACAAGGCGAAACTTTCCAGCGGCCGCGTGAAATCGAGCGAAAGCCATTGGGCCGGCCTCGACGACGAACGATCCCCGTGGCTAACGACCAACGCCGGGGGACGATGTTTGCACTCTCTTCTATCCCAAAAACCTGAAAGGGTTCTCCTGCAGATTAGAGAGGCCGCGGTTATATGTATTTCGCCCTTTCGCGGAAAGGCAGATTGGTTTTCCGTCTCTATTAGGCCGCGTCTCGGCCTTCTTCTCCTTCTGCTTCTGCGCTTCTCTCGGCCATCAACGACTCACCCCTCCGACCATCTCGTGCCGTTGCCCCATCCTCGCCATCGCCGGCGCGCCGCGATATTAACTTCGAACCTTCCAGGCAATCCTTTTATTCTCGTACGTCTGGAAATCGTGCCAGCGATGCGATGCAGATAATCGACGATTGGCCGTTCTCTCCGCCGGATAAGCGGCCGGCAGCTGTGAAACTCCCGCTGCTTGAATCAATTAGACCTCTCCCCTCGGATAGCTTTTTCTGTTTTTGTTCAGATGACCTCTGCCGAGTTCTTTCTCTCTCTCTCTCTCTCTCTCTCTCTGTCTCTCTTGTCTCCTTCTGCTTTTCGATAAGCTTCTTCGTGACTTGTTACGATTGAATTTCTCCGCGAACTGCGCGAAACTGCAGAGTTTCACCATCGAGGTGAAGTGGAGAATATATTGTAAAATATATTCGGAGATTCTAAACGTTCATAGCGGCTGCGCTTGTTTCTTCAACACATTCTGCAGCTCGAATTTTTATAATTATAGGAAATTGAATGTACTTGGGCCTTAAGTTAATTAATGTGTAATTATTGTAATAAATATAACGATGTACAAATTTCATTAACCACGTGGAATTGTTGATTGAATGTTTCTCTACCGCTAGAATGCTTGTCTCTTTGAATTTTAAAGACAATAAAACAAGCAAAAAAAAAAGAAGAAATATGTACAATACTTCAAATAATTTTTAATGTGCGATTTTGTGTCTATTCCATTAAATTGTTCACAAATTCACAGGTACAGATTTTTCTGGATTTATCATATTATTCATTTGCTCTGGATTATCTATAAATCCCGCTGAGAAATTAACGATCGCTTTACTCGTGTGTTTCAGAAGATGGTGAGTGTCGCAGAGCGAGAGTTCCATGATTTCACACGAGAGAGTAACAGTAACGTTCAGGTAAACGGTTATCACCCGAATTTTCCACCGATGAAAACAGCTTATCGTGGCCGTCGAAGATTAACTTTTCAAATACCGTTCGCAGAAATGAATTTTATCAGGAACGCGTTGAATCCCTAATAAATGGTATTACGCTCCCCTCTCTGGTTATCTGATCAACATAACTCAATGCGGCCAGTGACCACCGTAACGCGATATACTGACCAGAACAATGCGTGCGTTTATGGCGGTTACGACCTTTGATAATTACGATACATCGATCGCTTTAAATGAATTAACCAAAGAAATGCAATTAAATCGATCGATAGAAATTGATATTCGCGAATTTATCGTATCTATATTGTCTTATTGTTTTGGGCAATATCAGTGAAGCAAACTATTAACGATCTTTTTTTCCGCTCAAAGTTTATATATATATATATATATATATATATATATATATATATATAGAGTGATTATTTTAATTTAATATATTATTTTATTATTTAATTATATTTATTTATATTATATTATATTTATAATTATTATTATTTATTATTTAATTATATTACTTATATATAGAGAGTGATTATTTTACTTTAATCGACGAAACAATTGGCATCGAAGTAACATATATATACACGCTAGTACTGTACATATTAATATCTTTCATCTAATATTTCTCAATATACATGTCTTTCTAACGAGTCTTTACAATTAAACAAAATGATTAAAAAATCATCGGCTTTCACAAGTGAAATTTAAAATACCTATATTTTACAGATATCTTTCGACATTCTCTAATTTCGTGTGCCGAAATTTTTCACAAACGCGCAAGCAACAGAGGCTCGTCGTCTTTGTTTAATTTGTCTACTCGCCAGAAATGCGGCAAACGTGCTTCCGCGTTCGCGAATTGAACGCTCGAAGGATTAAAGACAGAGGATCGAGTCGAGCCAGTCCGCGACTTCGAGATCACCGAAGTGCGTGCGCGTACGTATGTACGCGAGCCACGGCGAATCCTCGCGGAGATTCCTCCTCGTATATCGTCTCCCAGTTGAAAGGATTTTCAGCCACGCGTGTAAACATTCTCGCGACGCGCGTGCGCGGCGAGGGTGGCCGGGGGGGGGGGGGGGGGGNGGACACTGAACGTCTCGCGATTTTCATGCCGCGCAGGACGACCGATTGATAATAATCACAGGGCGCATTCATCGGTTACAGACGGGATTACTCAGGTGGCCGGTGCGTTGATCAAAGCGGAATTCCCAGCGAAATACTCTAATTGGCGCGTGCATGCTTTGCCAGGGAATTTGATTTGCTTTCCGTTTGACGGAGGTCCGCAGATTGACCCTGACGATATTGCGATCCGTGTACTCTCGAGCCGGGCTGCCTCGGATCAGAGAGAAGATGCAAGGCAATCTGAGGTCTGTGCACTCGCGCGCCCGCTGCATATATGAATACCAATGGTGGAAGGAAGTTTATTGGGAAGTCGGCAGGGCCAGGATTACTCGTCGAGTCAAGTTTAGATCGTGGTTAATCTTAGCTATCCTCCCCCGCCTGAGTTATCGGCTGGCAAACAGGAAAACGGCACGCCGTTTATATTTGCCCGCTTCTATTTGCGTATCGCGGAACCTCCAACCCTGCACGGTGTGGCAGGGGAGGGAGAGGTATAGATTAAGAACCGAAGTAGTTTCACCGAAGCAATTAAAGAAACGTAGCCTAAGCAGAAATTTGCTTCCTCCGTCAAGTATCGTGGACGAGTCCTCCACTATCGATATTTTTCGCATGTTTATTTTTGCGCCCCCCTGCAAATGCACGAAAATTCGCAACTCTGGTCAAAGTTTCTCTTTCTCTCAAACACCTCGACAGAGTGTACTGGAATTATTTCAAAATGAATTTTATGGAATATTGCGCAGCGGGTTACAGAGAAATTTAATAATACGTTTAAACGTAAATCTAAATACGGGAGTAGAAATTTCTAGACTTGCTCCACTGCTGCTCTGCGAATTTATCGTCGCACGGTAAGATACTCGGCCTGCGAAACTGAACGAAAGGAAAGTAGGGAACGTCGCGTGCTATACGCCCCGGCTCTGCAACGTTTAACGCCGGGAAACGGGAACAGTCGCTATTGTACTCTGCGAAGTTTGCATTCTAACGTTACTAATTACGAGTTTACTCTATATAGACATTCGAGTATCTCAAGTTTCTTTGGAAAATATCAGTTTCAAACTCTTGGCCCAAACTCTCGCGGAGCATCTCGTAAACAATTAGCGGATATGGGGGATAGCTTGAACTTGCGTGACATGTCCAAGATATTTTCCGCGATGGTGTGTGTGTGTGTGTGTGTGTGTGTGTGTGTAACGTGTCTCTTTCGGGGAAGAACATCGTATCCTCTTAGTTCTTAGTCGTAACCTCGCAGCTCCGTTTATTAAGCACGGCGAATGCCCCGCGCAACAAATTCCCTCATAAGTAGCGTAACTTCGCGGAAACGTACGAAACGCGAGGAACGAAGGAGATGTTTTATGCAAACGATCGCACCGGGATGATAATTAAAATCGTAAGTCACGTTTATAATAGCCTGCGTCACGTGTCCTTGTGATTCATGTACGTCGAATCTTGGTATAAATTGATTGCAAACTAGCAAATTGTTTCTCACTATTAACCATTAAGCGATTATTGTCGTGTATAACATGAATTTGTGTTTGGTATAAATTAAACACGTTGATTCTTTCAATCGAGGCAATAGTTGGCATCCTCGTTTGTAGGAATTATTTTATGAAAAGAATTATAAAGTAAAATTATTATATGATTCGATAGGAAATTGAAGCTCTATTAAAACTATCAATAGTAACACGTATAAATTGAACATATTGATTCTTTTAATCAATCATCTAACCGAAATATATTCGGCACCATCGTTCTAAAAAAAAAAAACAGTTATTATAGAAAAGGAATATTTTGTGAAAGAAATTACGTAAAGTAAAATTATTGTTTCTCATTCTGTGAATGCAATCGAAAAGAAAATTGAAGCTGTTATTAACAATTTCATTAGAAACGTCGTAAAAAGATTCCAACTTCCCTCACCCATTTGCGTGATGTACAATAACATCCAAAGTTCCGGCTAGGCAAATTAATCGAACGATCGAAAATGAATTAGACGATGCGTCTGGCTTTGGTCGAGGATGAACCAAACGATCTTGGAGGATGCGTATTAGCCGCGGTTCGACGAGGACGGATAAGCCATCAGTGTCAGTTTCAGAGATCTGAAAGCGTCCACTCGACAGTTACGTTAAAACGGGTTGATATCTATCGTCCTGGCCAGCCGAATGTCCTGTCAGGACTTTGCGATCCCCATCACGAGAGTCATACATGTCACCGGCATACCCCGGGCCTGGTCCGTTTCGCAGATAACTCATATCCATCTATATTAATTCTCGGCGGCCGGTGTGCATGCGCGCCCTCGGAAATTAAACGACGTCTTTGCGCCCCTCGGCGTGCCTCTGATTGTTATCGATCTGAAATTCCGGGCCTTTATCCGACCTTTGTGATAATTATGATATATATATATAGATATATATATATATATTTCTTGGACGCGTTATTAGTTCGGCCGTGACAGGGCGTCTAATAGAATCGGCGAAACACGTGGAAAAGGATCTGCAATAAAGGAAAGAAACGAAGGTCACTCGAATCGTCGAGATTAGAAATTAATCCTACTTCTTTCATTTTGTTTTTTTCTTTTTTTTTCTGTATACAATTTCGATGAATTTCGTTTCGACATATTTCTAATTAAAACTCATGATCGAACATTTCGATACGCTTTCGATTTTATGCTTTTCTACTTAGTTAGATTTTATTAACGCGCGAAACTACATCCCTTCGCGTTAAATTTTAATTGACAATGCTGGAGAAGTTTCTCGGGCCTGTCTCCATTTTATCGAAACGCCGGAATTATTAATAATATAACCAATCGATAAATCGATGTATGAACGCGTCGTTCATTCATCACGTTCGCGATGTGTCCGTAACAGAAGTTCAATCGACCGATGAAAGTTTAATGCCGGCCAACAAGAGTATAACAAGTACACAAAGCGAATTCGCTAATAAAGTTAAATTCGGTCGAACATCGGCAGTCGTGCGCCTCGTTACGTAACTTTCGTTCGTTAACTTAGCAACCGAAACGAAGAAAAAAAAAAGAAAAAGCGTAATCTTCGTTGGTTTTTCGATTCAATTTTCACGGCAGTCGACGGGTATGACATCGCTTTTCTCTTTACGCGCTGCGAAAAGAAAAAAAGAAGAAAGAGAGAGAGAGACAGAGAGAGACCAAAAAAGACACGTTGCAAAAAAAAAGAAAATGGCGCAAGTGCCGTCAGTTCCCTGCGAATTTTCACGCTGAGAGAAAAACTGCGAGTTTCCCATTTTTTCCCCTCTTTTCGTTTCCTAGGCCCATCGATACTTCGTTATTCCTCTTTCGCGAGTGAAAATTGTTTTAAAGCCCGGTCAGACTCTGTTCGCCGCTTTTCACCCTGTTTAAGTCTGTTGGAGATCTTGATCTGGAAAAAAATCGTCAGAAAGTCGTGTTCTTTTCATTAGAATCTGAATTGTCGAGCCATCTCTCGCCGAGCGAGATCTCAGACTATCTTTGCAAGTTGATTCGCGCGCGTTTCTTAGAAATCGATCAATGTGACATCGATTTCCAGAGCGTTTGAGCTGTTTAATTAAACGGACTACTTTATATCGATACTCGTTCCCTGGACTTGTTCACTTTTCCGAAAATCAAAGGTTACATTGGTTCGTTTATACTCGTGAGAAATGCCTTGATTTCGTAATAATAATATTACATTTATTACTTTATTGTTGGAAAAATCTATCTAAATCAGTAACATATGTGAATTGTTTAAGTTGTCCAAGACCGAGTTATAAATTTTCCTCCTAAAACTGAAACGTTAAACTGTGCACGCTGCATTCCAGACTTTTCCACTAGGATTTTCCACTGGGATTATTTTCTTTCCTTCGACAACACGGTGGTGAAACAAAAAAAAAAAAACCGTTTGCTTCCGTATCGTTTCAAGCACGGTTGTTTTTACAAAACACGGATAACTAAAACGGATACGATGTACCGAGAGTCGCGTTGTACACTTGGTGTAATAGCGCAAGTTGAGGCTCACATCGTAGCAATTGTAGGAAATGCAACTTGCCTCGAGCGGGTATCTCGACTGCTGCTGTTTGCATGCAGCTAACTTGTTTAATTTGTTACGTTTAAAGGAAAGGGCTTCGCTGGATTGTCTGCCGGTTTCTGTGTTAATATCAAGGGCAGAAAAATACTGGCCAAGTGTAGATTCCTAGAAGCGATTATAGAAATAAGAAGAGTAGGAATTAAGTAGTAGCAGGTGTATCTAGTCAGACGCAATAAGAGTAAGCAACCTATTGTTACGTTAATATTAGGTATCGTCAACGGCAGATTGCATATTCTTCTGTACGATAAAAATAGGCAGCAACTGCAGAATTAATAGCGAGAAAGTAGTAAAAGATGTATTTAGTCAGACACGACGGAAATATTTTATTGTAGTTGATATTAAGTATCGTTAATGATGAATTGCAAATTCTTATGTATAAAAATAACTAGTAACTACAGAACTAATAGTGAGTAGGAAATAAGTAGTAAATGTATTTGATTAGACATAGACGACAGAGGTATCCTATTGCGATTGATATTAGGTATCGTTAATAATGAATGAATTGCAATTCAAAAAATAAATAGGAAATATATACATACCAATTATCGTTAACGACGCACTGTAAACTTTTGTAACTGTGGTTTACTGTTTCTGTGCTTCTAGTAGCATTTTAATTAGTTGCAATTGTTAAAAAGTTTTCGAGCCTCCAAAACTCAATGCTCCGTAACAACATTCACAGTTACAGAAATTGGCGAATTTATTCGAAATAGGAAATCGCGCGAAAATAATTGAACTCCTCGTTTGCCCGGGAATTATTTCCCGGTCGGCGTGTTAACCTATTTTTGCCAGGGGAATAATCGCCTTTCCGTCGTTAACGAGTGAATTATCAAACGGGCGCTTGCTGCAGAGAGAGAGAGAGAGAGAGAGAGAAAGATAAAAGAAAAAAAAACAACAATCGAACGAAGGTAAAAGCAGCGCGAATTTTCATAGATGCGGCCGGCTCGAATCGCGCGATACGTTATCGAGTGGAAAACGCCGGGAACGCCAGTCACCGATTTGTTCCAATTAACAGGGGCGGTTCGTTTCTCATTTAAGAACGCTTTACAATGCGCCGCACCGTGAACTGCCCATCGACCCGGCAACAACAAACAATTTATACATTTAATAACCTCCGTCTTCGACAGTGCCGGTCGGTCCACTTTGTCCGTTCGGGTTAATTGAACGCGCTATTTTATCAGAACAGTGCGCGGCCAATTGAAAACGCGGCCTAATTAGCGGGCCGGCGCGCTGCCTCCCCGATTTTCGGGGCTCGCGTTTTCACGGGCCGCTACGCTGCAAACCGCTTAGGCGCCGCGCCCTCGCCGACCCCGCGATCCTCGCGACACACCGCTTTTCGCCACAGCGAACACATTCTTTCGAAAAGGCACGAAACAGACACCTATTCCCCCTCCCCCTCCCCCGCGCGCGTACAATTTCGGAGTCGTCCAGCTGCCGGTTTCCGGTCGACGTAACGAGCCAGCCGCAAGTAAATTCGCGCGGTTGCACGCCTCACTGGCCACACCTACCGGCAAGCTTTGCCACGCGCTGATTCAATAATGGGAATATTTGCTGGTTTACCGTCGTGTCTTACTCGATTGGAATCGTTGCCTGGCGGTCGACGTACAGAGAAAAGTAAATTGCGATTGTTGAAGATTAGAGTAGAAACGTAGCTGGCAGA
>NIPQ01101281.1:0-18655 GCA_002806875.1 Lepidotrigona ventralis hoosana
AGAGCCACGTAACCAAAGTCGTGTGTCTTGCGGAAGCGATGTCCTGTTCTTACAGCAACTCCATTTACGAACCTGCGATTCAACGTTTCGTCCGTTCGATTTAAATAAATTAATCCAATCGAACGATGTTGTGATAATTTGTTTCTTTTTCGATTATTATACATGGAAGAAAATAACTTTAATAAATATTCAATAAAAGACAAGTCTATGGGAAAAAGTTTCTTTCTTTTTTTCAGAGAAGAAAAAGAAGTATGAATAATTAGTGTAAAAAATTCTAATTTTGTTCAAGGCTCAGTATTAGAATTATATTACGAGGTTAATGAAATTGAATTAATTCTAGTTAATTGATTCAAGTATTTTTCAGAGAAGAAAAAGAAGTATGAATAATTAGTGTAAAAAATTCTAATTTTGTTCAAGGCTCAGTATTAGAATTATATTACGAGGTTAATGAAATTGAATTAATTCTAGTTAATTGATTCAAGTACCATTCTATCTTTAGATTTGGATCGTTGATGGGTTCGACGCGGCATTCCAAGTGAGCGTGTTCGCCCTCTTTTAGATCCAGGTTGTTCAGTGGAGTCAAGAAAACGGGTTTCTCGTGTACAACCTCCTTTTCGATCTCTTGCTTCACTTCTACGGTCTCCAATTCGCGAATCTTTTGCAAACGCTGAGCGTCTAACGTGTCCAAATAGAGGCCTTGTTTTGCTGTTTAAAAAGATTGAGAATTTTTTAAAACGCTTCCTTTTTAAGCTAACAACTTATAAATTTGGATAGAAGTCGAAAGGTTATAGCGTTTGTAACATATTCGAGATTGTCAAATGTCTAGCGCTTCCTCAAATACGGATCTATAGTAATAAAAATAAAAACTCGACGCAAAAATCTAAAATATAAAGGAAATCAGAGGACAGTGTCTTATAATTTTCTATATCTTTTAAGAGGTAAAATATTTTTTTCAAATTTATTTTGTAAATTTCTTAATTTAACACTTGTTCGAAAACGTCAGTTACTGACTTTAGACTTTCTCAAATCACAAAACACTGCAACTTTAATTCCCTAAATTTCTCAATTTACAAAATACCATTCCTCAATACTCTAAATTTCTTAAATCACAAAATATTAACTTTCCAATTTTTTTTTTAATACACAAAGTACTACTCCCTAATATTCTTAATCCACAAAATACTCCAACAGATTCTCCTTAAGCTTTCAAAAAACATTCGAAACTTGACTCACAGTCAACGCTGATGACGCAAGTGGTAACAGCTTCACCAACAGCGTTTCTCGCCTTGCACATGTAAGTTCCAGAGTCTTCCGGATAGGCGTACAGAATATCCAGAGCGACGTAGCCAAAGTCGTAAGTGGTTTTGAACTTATGCCCTTGAGGGATCGGTCTACCATCCCTGAACCACTCAACAACCATAGTGGGATCGTTAACAGGCGTCAAAGTCGCTTCGAGATGAGCGCTCTTGCCTTCAGGTAGATGCTCAATGTTCTTCAATGGGCGACCGAATTTCGGCTTCTCGGCGACGATCAAATCCTCCTGGTCCGTACGTTTGTAACGCGAGTCATCCTCGAGATACTGTATCTTCTTCAGGGCACTTTCGTGTTGAGTTTCGCGAATAATCGACGCGCGAGCTGCAACGTAGCGTTCGTTCCATTATTCCATTTCTTTTCGCCAAGTATATTGCGCTCGAAGGACAAAAGAGTTCAGAATAATCCTTCCCCGAGGATTATCCTTCCTTTCATCCCATCTTTCAGGAACGAACATGTGATATATACAAGAGGCGTGTGAACGAATAGAGAGTAATATAAAACAATAGGTAGAAGAAACCAACGATGAAACATCCAAAAAAGAAGGGTGGCAATTCACTGTGTGTACAATTTACAAAAGCAGGACTACGGTGTTTAAGCCACGGAGAACTAGAAGCATTGGGGAACAGGGTTCCTAGGTAACACAAGGTGTTTGGTTACATCCACCTGCTGTCCCCGGTGCGTGATTTCATCGTGGACGTTCGTAGAAGTATCGATTTTTTTTTTTTTCGATTTCAAATCATTCATTCAGTTGTTGTTGATTCGGGAAGTCTCTTTGGAGATTCTTGATTCTTTTGGAACTATTTTTCACAGACAGAAAGTTGAGATTTCTGGATGCTGAATAGATATCGTAGAATGATATTTGAAAGGATTCTATCTAAATTTTCATCAAAATATAATTTAAATATATAAAGGCCAATATAACGTTTACAAAGAAGTACAAACATTGAAATTGAATAATCTTCTCTAACTCTAACTGTCAATGCCTGTATCTCTCAGAAATAAGATTTTAAATAAATTTCATGTAATGTGAATGTCAGACAGTCATCAGAAATTTTGAATAATTTCTACAGAGTAATATCGATACGCAGCAACAGTAAGGTACACAACATTAAAAATAAACAATCACGATACTTCTACGCCACCACTGACTCAATGACTTACACAGCGTGGAAAATCCTCGAGGGTGATCCTCGTCTCTGTTTCACCCCCGACTACTTACATTTCACGTCGAGATTGATCGAGCTCTTCGCCGATCCCAGTCTATTGGTGGCCTGGCAGGTATAGGTGCCTGAATCCTCGGCATATACCGTGAGCACGTCCAACGCAGCGAATCCAAAGTCGCAGGTCGTTCGGTACCTGTGACCGGTGGACAATGGTTTCCCATTGTGGAACCATTCCACCTTCATACTCGAATCGGGATAGGGCTCGATGCGGCACTCATAGTGTGCGCTTTGCCCCTCGACTAAGCTGGTAGGCCCGTTCAGTTGGACCGTGAATGACGGTTTCTCCTTTACAACGATCTCCTCCTCTTCTTGCCGTTGATACCTGCTAGTGTCCTCCAGTATTTGGATCTTCGACAACGCGCTCTCGTGCTGCGACTCAAATTGCAGGGCCGCCTTGGCTGTGTTCGGGGGGAACAATGTTTGTCAGTGTGTTGCGTTGTACACGTGTCGTGAACAGCGATGAAACGTTTCAATGCAATGGGTGAAAGCTACGAGTGTCTTTTTTTTTTAGTGTTTTAATCGTTCTAGACTTTCTTGAGAATGATCTTTTTTTTGTGGTTTGTCAAGATTATAGTTCTGTTATGAGAGACGTGAGCTAAGAGTGTTCATGGTGTTTCTTTAAAAAGTGATCTTTTCTCGAAGATTATAGGAATATCAAATGAAATGTCAATCTTGTTATCTCTTTTTGATAACTTTTAAATAATTCTTTTGTGCTTTGCGAAGATTATATTTTTGGTTGCGCATGAGTCTTTAGTGTAATGTGATGCTTGACTTCGATGGAGGAATTAATCATTTTGATACCACGTAATAGCATCTTTCATAGATAGATTAGTAGATATAATAATGATTTAGCAGATATGATGAAATAATACAAAAAATTGCAATACTATTAAAAATTTATAAAATTCTTTCTCGAGTTAAAAGTCGATTAAATGAAAAGTTAGCTTGTGAATTCTTCGAAACCAAACATTATCCAAAAACTGTTCTGCTTATTTAATATAAAAGATTAATTCTAATTAATCATAGATAATTTTATCCGAATAAAATATTTTGCAAGATGTCAAACATCGATTATAAAATATGAAGGTACAAAATATGACTCGGTAAAAAATAATACACTTCTCAAAAATTACGCCCGTGAGTAACGTAACTTGTTAACAAAAATTACGAAAGTGTAATCAATGGTGATGTATGTGAAAAACTTGTTAAAAAAAATTCAACTGTAGCCAAGAATAAAAAATCTCCTGCTTCACTTCTTCGTGAATTTCGTTGTATAAAAGAAAGAAAGAAAAATTCATATTCTTCGAAGCAAAAAAAAAAAAAAAGTATTAAACCAATACTTCACCAAAGGAGAGAAAGCGAAAAAGTCGCGGCACACAGAAATACAAAAATATCTACGTGTAAGCAACTGTTTCTACACGTTCTGGAAGCTAGATTATAGTTTATGAGATGCGAAATCGAAGCCTCATTTTCAAAATATTCCTCAGTTTTGCGCACAATTTATACTTACACTGGACGAACAGCGTCGCTGATGTTACAGCCTCTCCGAGATCGTTTCTTGCGCGGCAAGTGTAAGTACCTGCGTCTTCAGGGTTCACGTATTTCATGTTTAGAGCGACGTATCCGAAATCGTGCATCGTCGTGACGCGATTGGCTATTGAAAATATAATTAATCGTACGTATTTTTTAATAGAAACCTATTTTAAGGATTTTTAAGGATGTCAAGAATATATTCCGAAACTTTAATGATAGCCTTTTAATGATAGGCTTTTAATACATTCGAAAAAAATTCTAACGAAATCAAACTTAAATTAATAATTTTAAACATGATCGCCAATTCAATAGATTTGTTGCTAAAATTGGGAAAAAAGTTCGAAATCGCAAAATTTCATAAAAATATCATACAAGATTGAATGTCAATTTAATTTCATGAAACGTAATTTAAATCGAAAAATTTCAGGTAATTTCTAACATAATGAAATTAAATTGAACACTTTAATCGCGGAATATGTAGAAAATATGTTAATTTTGGAATTATTATATCGTGGAATAGAACTTACAAGCTGCGATCGGCACTCCATTTCGCAGCCATTCGACCTTCAGTTTGGAATCGCCGACAGGAATCACGCGTGCTTCAAAATGTGCCGCTTGATTTTCAGCGACTCTCAGATCCTTGATTGGCATCGTGAATACTGGTGCTTGAGTGACGATTTCTTCTGTCGTAGTTTTACGCTGATACCTCGACGTATCCTCCAAGTATTGAAGACGTTGGAGTGTCTCTTCATTTTGGCTTTCCGTGTAAATTGACTTTTTCGCTACGCGGGACAGAAAGATTGATATATTCCAGTAAGAAGGTCGAATAAAAACAACATTATCATCGAGTCCATTACCCCATAAACTTCTTACGAAGTTATTGACATATGTCCGCATTTGATTCTTCAATTCAAGCATGTTCCCAATTATTGCGAATAAATATTCTTAAACTCTTTTCTTTGTGACTGAATCTCTGGTCTTAATTGAATGAATATTTCTTATAAAGTTGAAATTCATTGTAATTTAGTTTAATTTTTCACTTGGACGTTTCAAATTGAAACATTGGAAACCATAAGAATTTAAGAATTTAAATTTTTATTGAAATTTTTGGTTTAATTTTATTATACGAGATATGTAAAATATAAAGTAGAATTAAATATCCCTAAATTCTTCTAATTTAATATGAATTATTACAGTTCAAGTATTTGAAGGTTAATTTCCTTCTTTCCAAAATCCATTCTTTAATATATAATATATTTAATATTCTTAGAATTCTTGCTATTCAAGACATATTTAACTTTTTATTCTTTCCTCAAACCATATAAATTAATTTCTATTGTTCAATTTGTATTAAAACTTTCTGCACTTAAACTTATCTCTCTTCTTAAGCCATTTTAAATCTAACACTACTTTCCAAAGAATTCGAGAAACTTTCTAATTTAATGTCACAAATTTTCCGTCACGATATTACATTCAAGTAACTATAATAAATAAGTTTTCTTCGATCGATAGTAAAATCATAGAATAAACAGCAAATGATTGTAACTGAAAAATTCAAAGAACTCACAGTGCACGACAGCAGTCGCGGATGTAATCGCCTCTCCAATGATGTTCTTCGCTCGGCATGTGTAAGTGCCAGAATCTTCAGGATAGGCGTACATAATGTCCAAAGCGACGAAGCCAAAGCTGTTGGTCTCTACAAATCTGGAGCCAGCCTTGACAGGTTTATTGTTGTGGAACCATTCGACTTTCATCGTTGCATCGGACACGGGTATCAATCTGCACTCGAAATGCGCCCTTTGGCCTTCTTTGATCTCTACGTTGTTCAAGGAGGTGGTGAAAATTGGTGCCTGAGTGGTTGTTTCCTCGACATCTTCTCGTCGTTGGTATCTAGATCTATCCTCGAGATAGTGAATCTGTTCGAGGCCAGTCTCGTTCCGTGTATCCGTCAGAACTTGTGCAGTTGATCGACAGGTCAGAGTGCAAGATACTTCGTCGCTACCGACGAGATTGACAGCGCGACAGGTGTAGGTGCCTGAGTCCTCGGCGATTAGGTCGATCACATCCAGGGCAACGTAGCCAAAGTCGTGGATTGGACGGAATCGGTGTCCTAGAATTTGATGTCGAAAATTTTCTCGTCTCTTCAGATGAACATTTGATTGTGTTTTTAGTTTTTAGTCATTATATTATGCTTTTTTATGGAGTAATTTTCCTACCATAATTGTAGTATAATTTTTAATTTTACTGTTAATTCTTTAGTGAGAATTATATAAAAATTTTTAGTAGCAATCTTTTCAGTCACAATTTTCAATAGTAATTTTTAGACGATATTTTTATTTAAGAATAAGAAATCTTGTAATTAAAAATGTAAGAATTATGATATTAATTCTGTCAAAGAATAAAGAAGCAAAATTTGTAAAAAAAAGAAAGAATTAAGAAACTAGATTTTAAATTCTAAAATTAACATATCTAATTGATATATCTAGTACATTAAATGCAATGGCTAATTTCTTTCTTTGAATTCTTGCACACACACTTATCAAAATAAATGTTGACAAAAAAAATGATTCGTAATCACAGAGTTATTCTGAGTTAAAAACTGAAAAACTTCATTGCTATTGAGAAATTCCATTTACCTATTGTAACCGGACGACCGTTCTTGTACCATTCAACCTTCAAATTCGAGTCCGTCACTGGTTCCAATTTGCACTCAAAATGGGCGTATTGCCCTTCGCAAAGATTCTCCTGATTCTTCGGCGTGGTGATAAATCTCGGCTTGACGTTGACCACTTCGTCGACTAATTCCTGCCTCTTGTATCTGGAAGCATCCTCCAAGTATTGTATTCTTTCCAAGCCTTCAGGATGCTGAGACTCCAGCAGCAAGTCTTTCTTCGCGTGTACTCTCACTGAACAGGAAGTGACGGCTTCTCCCAATTGATTTCTCGCCTGGCATGTGTACACGCCTGAATCGTCTGGATAAACGCCCAAGATATCGAGGGCCACGTAGTCGAACTCGTAAGATGGCCTGAATCTGTGGCCAGTTTTCACTGGTCTCCCATTGACGAACCAATCCACCTTCATGGTGGCATCGCCAACTGGCTGAAGACGACACTCGAGGTGAACGTTGGTCAGCTCTACTGTCTCGATGTTGTGCAAAGGGCGAGTGAATTGCGGTGGTTGCATTACTGTCACTTCTTCTTGTTGAGTCCTGCGGTATCTGTGTGTTGAAGTACAATTTACACGTGAAATTGTGATTTCTATTGGTTCATATTTGGTGTAGGTTTATCATATATTTCTTAGAATACAAATTAATCAATGAGAACGAAGAGAATATTTGATAGCAAGTTGTGAAGAATTGACAATAAATCAGAAATTGAAGTATTGTTTTAAAAAGTCTTGAATCTAAATACAGTAGATTAGAAATTTTTATTTCTATTGATTCTTGACTAAACTATTTTATATAGATATTTTTAATACGTGTAATGTGATTACATATATATAATGCGAATTTAAATATACTACATAAATAGACTAAATTAATTTAAATTATTCCTTCAATAAATATATTCTCATCCCAGTAAAGGTCAATTCTGCGAAAAAGCAGAACCCTACTCTTTAATATTTTCAAAACATCTACATCTGTATCTCACAAATTTATCTGCTGATCTTAAGTCCACTAAATATTACCAACCTTGCGGAATCTTCGAGCATTTGAATCTGTTCGAGCGACTGCTCGTGCTGAGTTTCGGTAACGACATCTGATTTGCCGATTACTCTGACACAGGCTGACGTGTGAGCGGTGCCAAGATGATTGGTGGCTCTGACAGTATATTCGCCCGAGTCGAGGACGGTCGAGTGCACGATGTCCAAGGCGACGAAACCAAAGTCATAATAAGTTCTGAATCTGGAGCCAACGGTAACCGGACGGCCATTTTGGAACCATTCGACTCTCATCGTTGGGTCGCCCATCGGCTCCAAACGGCATTCCAAGTGGATGTTCTTGCCCTCGCTCACTGGCTTAGGGTCGCTCAGCGGTTGAACGAATATCGGCTTCGATTTGGAAATTTCCTCGATGTGGTACTGCGGCTCGACGAATTTCGACTCTTCGAGGCGTTGTGTTTTCTCGTAGGAAACGCGATGCATGCTGCTGGTATCCACGCTCGAACGTGCTGTTGTCAAAGAAACACGAGAATTATTTTGCGGAGTTCGATAGGATCTAGATTGCAGAACACAGAAATTAACGCCTCTTAAATGTTTTATAACTCAGTTTTAGTTTCTCGAAGTTTTTATCTCTCGGAGTGTTTCAACATTCTATCAGAGAAATGTAAAAATTGTAAAACGCATTCCATTCTCCAATCGACTACATATTTTTTTTTCTATTCAAATAAATAATAATTTAAAAAGTAATTCCTAGAAGAATTTAATTTTTGTATGAAAATTATGGTATGCACATACAAATCTATCAGCCATACAAAAAGGCAGACGACATACTTATAAAATGATTTGAAAATACAGGAACTATTTATATACTGGTTTCAACGTTATCTTAAGTGAATGCATAAATATTCATAAACACCTTGCACTACTAGAATTATCTGCATTAACCTCATTAATGAAATAATTGTCTCCAGCAAATGTCTTGAGTGAAATAACTTCGAGACTGTCTAATTAATAAATCGACTGAAATAATTTCAAGATTGATCGATCGATACTGTCCCAACAATGCAACGAGAAATACTTACTTTCGACAACCATGGTGGCGGATAGTTTAGCTTCTCCAAGAGCGTTTCTAGCGACGACAGTGTAAGTACCAGCGTCCTCGGATCTGACCTGAAGAATATCTATAGCCACGTATCCAAAGTCGTGGTAGGTCTGAATTCTGTTCGCAGCAGTGATGGGTTTCCCATTGTGGTACCATTCAATTCTCATGGTCAAGTCACTTTGAGGTTCGACACGAGCCTCGAAATGAGCGCGTTGGCCCTCGACGATCTTGTTGGTACCCTTCAGGTTGCCCAAAAATCGTGGCGCTTGAGTCACTTGTGTTTCTTCCTGGACTTGTCGCGAATATCTGCTCGAGTCTTCCAGAGTTTGAATTTTCTGTAAGCCGGTGGGATGTTGGCTGTCGTAAATGACATCGTTCTTGCTGATCACGCTCAGTTGAGCAGTCGTGTGTGCCTCGCCGACGCGGTTGTATGCGCGACAAGTGTATATGCCAACGTCGTGGATCGTTACGTATTTGATGGTCAGTGCCACGTAACCGAAGTTGAAGAACGTCGTGATCCGTGAGCCTGAAAGGAAAGTTTAGTGTGATGCAGGATCTATCAGATTTTAGGATTCTTAGGACCTTAGGAGGTTACAGAGTTTTGTTATTTCGAAACTTTTGGAAATTTCATGATTGTGTTTTCAGGGTTCTGAAGTTACAGGAATTTGCTGTTTTGCAATGTTGCAAATTTAAAATGAAGTTTTTCTCGTTCTGCACCTCTTAGAATTATTTTCGCTTAAAAATAAGCTAATTCTGAGATTCTCATCTATTTTTAAAACTCTATAGAGTTTTTCCTAACATATTTCTAAAATTCCATAGAGTTCTTCTAAAATTTCACGACTTTAAGCTTCTAGGATTTTACAGTATACTATAATCTCAATATCCTGATTTCAAAAACTTGATTTGATGTGAAAACAATGTGTTTAATTTGTGATTTGTCTAATATTAGAAAATTTTCAAATTTACATCTGATAATTCCATTTTCGCTGTAACTAAAATTCGGAAAAGGGAAAGAATCATGCGACTTACTTGCTTCTACAGGGCGTCCATCCTTGAGCCATTCGACTCTCAAACTGGAATCGCCAACTGGCTCTAGGCGTGCTTCGAAATGAGCAAATCCGCCTTCTCGTATGCTATTCTGATCCTTGATGGGAGTTTTGAATTCCGGTGGGCTAGTCGATTCAGGCTGCTCCTGTACGTACTTCTGGTGCATAGCCTGTTGATAGGCTTCCAACTCCTCGGCAGCTTCGATATATCTCTGTTGCTCGGGGATTCCTAGATCGGTAGTAACGCTTGTGCGTGCTGCAATCGTTCAATTCACACACACACACACGTTAGAAGGAATAATCTTCGGAGATTAGAAATAATTTTATTTATAGAGAATGTGCTGTGTTTACCCAAGACACGAAGAGATGCGGAGCTGACGGCCTCTCCCAAGCGGTTCACAGCTCTGACAGTGTAAGAACCCGCATCTTCAGCTCGTAGGTGCAATATATTGAGCGAGACGTACCCGAAGTTGAAGATGGTTGTGATTCTTGAGCCTGAGAATAGTTATCATTTACTGTAACGTCGATATCATTAACATTCTAAACTATCGAAATCTGATGAATCTTAATCATAATTTACAACTGGGCACAGTTTTGGAATAATTTTAAACAAAAATTCGCATCTTTTTCTCATTGTAGCTGTGACAGACTTTCCCCTTGCACTTCAACTCCTCTTTGATATTTTGGAAGATTTTATACTTTGATCGTTGATAAATAAGAAAGTCGAAATATGAATTAAATACTTAGAAATAGCCTGGGCCTAAGATCTTATATCATGATGTAATATTATTAATAAACAAAATTATTTTGAAATACTATTTTATTATTATTTTATATTTATTTTATATTTATTTTTTATTTTATATTTATTTTATTATTATTTTATATTTATTATAATACTTATATTATTAATAAACAAAATTATTTTGAAAAAAAAAAAAAATGTAGAATGATAAAAAGAAACGAAATTTCACAGTACATATGGATAAAGTAAAAAATGTTAGTATACTTACTAGCTGTGATTGGCCTGCCATCCTTGTACCACTCCACTTTCATCGTCGGGTCACTTACAGGGGTCAGTTGCGCTTCAAAATGAGCGTTACGACCTTCCTGTAATTCTCCTAGATCCTGGAGTGGTCGGATGAAGGCCGGCCGCTGTGGAGAGATCTCCTCCACACTCTCCTGCCTTTGATACTTGCTGTAATCCTCGAGCTGTTGGATATATTGAAGACTGTCGGGGTGTTGGCTAGCCTGTTCGATTGTGGCGCGTGCTGGAATTAGAATTTTCCACCCGTGAATCTCAACACGACGACACTTTCGATTTTTCCAGGGAAACTTTAGAGACTGGGAATTTTAGAAATGGGAAAAAGTTGAATAAGAAGAAAATGCAGACTCACGTGTCACGCTGAGGGTAGCTCGAGATTCGGCGACTCCGGTGGAACTTACGACGCGGCATAAATATTCGCCGCTGTCCTGTAGAACGATGCTGATCAGGTCGAGAGAGATGAAGCCGAATCGGAAGATAGAAGTCGCCCGGGAACCTGAAATCAGACATTTCACGAAATCAAAAACTCGAGAATCTGGAAGTTAAAAATTGGAAGCTTTGGTACCTTGGAGGCTTGAAACTCTACTAATTTTGAAACTTTGCAATTTTAGAATTCTCGAACTTTGGAACTCTAGACGCTTGAAACTCTAAAATTTTTAAACTTTGAAACTTTAGAATTCACAAACTTTGCATGCTTGAAACTCTAAAATTTTTAAACTTTGAAACTTTAGAATTCTCACACTTTGGAACTCTTTGCACGCTTGAAACTCTGAAACTTTGGAATTTTAGAATTCTCGAACTTTGGAACTCCCTGTACGCTTGAAACTCTAAAATTTCGAAACTTTAGAATTCACAAACTTTGGAATGCTTGAAGCTTTAAAATTTTTAAACTTTGAAACATTAGAATTCTCAAACCTTGGAACTCTGCACGCATGAAACTTAAAAATTTCGAAACTTCGGAACTTTAGAATTCTCAAACTTTGTAACTCTGAAATTTCGCAATTTTTAAACTTTCGAACTTTGAAATTGTGACTTTGGAACTTGGTGCTGAGACATTGAAAATTAAAAGTTTCAAAAATCTCAAATATCGAATAATTTTCACACGATGTCGCGTTAGAACTTGAGAAAGTTACTTACTCGCATCGAGAGCTCTTCCATTGACGTACCACTCTACCCTCATAGTGGGATCGCCCACCGGTTCGATTCTGGCCTCGAAGTGAATTCGTCCACCCTCGATCTGATGGACGTCCTTCAATGGTACGATGAAACGTGGTGGTGGATAAACTCTATCTTCCTCAGGTGGAGGCAAATATGGCTTGGCACGTTCCACGTGTCTCAAATAAATCACTTCGGGGCCAGGCGCTGGTCTGCAATCAATTTTATCATTATCCCCGTAATTCATCAATGAATCGCAACTTTCCATTAAAATCCTACCATCTTTTTTCCTTCAGTTTGCGTAAAAGTAATAATTGTAAAATTAATATTCAATCGAGTGAACGTTTAGTTTAACATGATTATTAAAAATACTATACCAGGTGTTTCGCGTGAACAAAAATTTTGACAAATACTCTCGACTTACTCTGGTTCGATGACTTTCGTCGGTCGGGGTAAGTTCAGGCGTCTTGGTTCGGGGGCTGTTCCTTTCGGTGTTTCCACGAAGAGCCGTGCTCGGGTGGCGGTAGAGCCGGCAACATTCTGCGCCGTGCACTGGTACCAAGCTGCATCTGACAATTTTGCGTAGGGTATGTCTAAAGTTGACGATCCGCTACCGTCCGTTGAAATACGCACATCCGGTCCAGGTGTTATTGGCACTCCATCCTGTGTTAATCAGTATCAATAAAATTTATTTTTATTCCAACGACGTTACAGAGAAATCTCGATCTCAAACAAGAACGCAAACGGATTCTTTCGAGAATTTATCTCGAATTTAATCTCAAAAAATTGAAACAAGATTTTCATCAAATTTGAATATTCAGAATATTTTAAGATTTTTATTTCAATTCGAAATCCCAATAAAAAAGAAATTTGTGAATTTTGAAAAGTTACTTATTCTTTTATGAAATTTGAAGGAAACGTTTTATTTATGAAATTTAAAATAAAATTTAATCCAAAAAAAAAAGAATCTATTTTAATTTCTAAACCAACTTGAAATTGAATTGACCAACCTTCTGCCAGGTGATGCGCGGTACAGGAGTGCCAACCGCACGTGCCATGAAAACAACCGGTTCTCCTTCTTTTACATTCGTCGTTGTGAATCGTTCCACGAATTTCGGCGCGACAACTTGCTCCTTCTCGATCACGTTCAAATTACACTGGAACGAGGTTTCGCCAGCCTTGTTCCTAGCGACGCAGGTCACCACGCCGGCATCCGCGCGGCTCACATTCGTGATCATCAGCGAGTTGTTACCAGACTCGTTCACGAGGATCTTGTGGGTCAGGTCGTTGGCCACTTGTTGACCGTTTATGTACCATGTCACTTCGGGATACGGACGGCCGGTCACGCGACAATCAAACCTGAAATTATACGTGCAATTCTTAATTTCTCAATACAGATTCTTAATTTCTTAATTACGAAAATTGTATCCGCGAGAAAGAGAATATAACCAAAGAACGTGCACATAAAAATAAGCCAAATCTAGATTAACGTGTATAATGATTTAATGAAATACCACATTTTATCGAATAATGATAACAACAATTTTAAATGCTCATCTAGTTGTTAGAACAGATAATAGAAATATTTTTTTCACATACAGTATTGAACAATATGATTGACATAAAATACGTTTCTACAATGTATAATAATATAATTTTTTAAAAAATCAAAATTCATTACTAACAGTGTGGCTAGAAACTTGACAAAAATAAAAATTTCTTTAGAAATCCCATATGATTTTTAGATTTGTAGAAAAAGGTTAGTTATCCTTATAACGACGATTAAGCAAACGGCGAAATGTACCTGGTCATTTTTCCTTCGGTGGCATCGCGGTCGGTGCAGGTACGAACGAAATTCGGCGGCAGAACTTTTCCAGAGTCGGACTCGCCGGTCGTTTCGACTTGCTGTGTCTTGATCGTTTCCCGTGGTGTTTGGTAGGCCTGATCTACTTGATCGCTGGACTCGATCGCCAGATACGCCGAGCTAACAGTGCAACCCTGAGGATTTTCCGAGAGCAAGGTGTAGTGGCCGCCATCCTCTGGCAGGGCAACTCTGATCCTCAAGGTAGCCTGTTGGTTCGAGTGGCTCATCTCCACGCGTTGTGACTCGCGGATCCTCTGCCCGTTTTTGAACCAAGTTAACTGAAAACAGCAAGCGAAATTCCGTAGAAAATTGCGATTTCAGTGAATTTATTTAAGTAAGTAATTACCCTCTACGAAACTACGGACATTTAAACTAGAAATTATGAAAACAATCGAGAAGATGAAAATAAATTATTTCATTCTTTGCACAGAATTCTAATGAAAGTTTGTTACGGAAGTAAAATTTCGTCGTGGAGACGTTAAAGATGTTACAGATGTCTCCAGCCCTTTGGGAAAACTCCCTTTATATAAAATATAAAAATAATTATATAAAATACTATAATACTAAAATATAAAATATAAAAATACTATAATATAAATATAAAAAATAAAATATAAAAATACTATAATAATAAAATATAAAAATATTTATATAAAATACAGCCCTTTATATAAAATTTTAAATGCAGTATATTAAAATAAGTACATAAAAATTTTGAACAAGAATAGAAAGAATATAAAGAAGCGGAAAGATTGTCTGCTTACTCTTGGTTTCGGATTGCCGGAGATTTTCGCAGTGAAAACGGCGTCGGATCCTTCGACGAGCTTCGAGTTTCTCGGCTTCTGCGTGATCTGCGGAGGTGCAACCGGTCCCAAGCTACGATCTACCACCGTCGAAATCTGTACGTCGGACTCGCCCACGAAACGGCGAGTAATCGACTCTCGAAACTCTGTTTCCCGCAGCAGTCTGTATTCAAACGTGTCCACCTGCAAATTAATCATCTTATAATCCTCCGTTATTTTCTATCATAAATCCTCGCCACTGAGGATTTTTATGCATTCATGAAAAATTGGTAGCTGAAAAAATACAATATTTATGGATATAATATTTTAAAGCAAAAATCCCAAAGTAAATAGAAATTTCTTTATAATGCTTTAATAAGCATAATTCTTTCATATTGAAAAACGAATTTAACGTTTCGAATTTGCCGTCAAAGAACAATCTATGAAAACGAAATGTGTCGAGTCGCGTTTTTTTAGTCATGTCTATAAAAAGATACAAAAACCCGTATAATATTTGAAAATATTTTTTTCTAATTTTATACTCCTTTCTTTCGTTTATTTTTTACTTATCGAGTGAGTTTATTTAATGTAACAACCTTGAAATCTTCGATGCTGGTGGAGGTCCCATTGACGTAGCTTCGTTTATCGATCGTTTGTTGATAACTACGTTGTTGGAAGCTTTGCGTTCCTGTTTGAGTCTTTTGTTCCGTGGACTGGAAGGACTGCGAATATTCCTTTTTGTAACCCTGTTGCGGAGGTGGTCCAAATCCTTCTGGCTGAATGTAAACGGAGCAGATTGCTTCGCCTGAGGAAGTGCAATTGTTACATTACAATCTTGTGATTTAAAGAACAAAGAGTTAATGTGTATCGCCGGATCTTCACGCTGCAGAAAACGTGTTAAAATGAACAATATATGCGCAGAATGTATATATCTTCTTTTTATTCGAGAACGAAACAGAACCTGACGAAGTTTTTATTTTTATAAATATTATACTTTCACTCGACATACACTCTACATTGTGGAAACACTAGTAAATTTTTACGATTGTTTTTTTTTTTATTAAATGATTGATTACATGATTCACGATCTAATTATCAAACTTTAAATATAAAAATAGTTGCGATTTTTTTCGATAAATATCTTGAACGACTGTGAGTGGAGAAGACTCACCGTATTGGTTTTTAGCACTGCACGTGTATTCACCCTCGT
This sequence comes from Lepidotrigona ventralis hoosana, assembly GCA_002806875.1. NCBI lineage: Eukaryota > Metazoa > Arthropoda > Insecta > Hymenoptera > Apidae > Lepidotrigona > Lepidotrigona ventralis. The sequence goes on from NIPQ01101281.1 coordinate 15,935, forward strand.
CGCCGGGGCCGATCTGATTAATCTGAAGCGTGACCGCTCCGGTCTTCTCGTCGTAAGACATTCGAATTTTCCATGATTCCAACAACGGTGCACCTTTATGCGTCCACGTGACACTGGGCTTCGGATTCCCTCGTACGCGACCCTCGAAAATCGCATTTCCACCCTGCGCGAATCTGGCGTTCTTAAAGATCTGTTCGAAAACCGGCGGCGATGGATCACCGGGTCTGCCGGAAAATCTGCAGAAAACGTTACGAGAGGAAATTCTGAAAATTCTTTGCTGATCTTACCCCGTTCTTCGTTAATAATAATAATAAGTTTCTGAGTTTTTCTTCTTGTTTGACTTCAGCGATTGATTAGTAACTCATTCAGAATTTATTTAAGGAGTTAGTTCCAATCTGAATTTTTCAAACGATATTAATTATTTGTAATTCTCAGATATCTTAAATAGACTTGAATTTCACTTGTTTCTGCAGTTTGTTAAGAATTCTTCAAATTAAAGGAGACTTTTATCAAAGAAAACAAACATTTCGAAAAATAGATGAGAGGGAACACTTACGTTGGTACCGTGGGCGTCGTCTGCATCACAATCTCTCCTTGAACTGTAGAAAATAAAAAAAAGCACAAAATATGAATCCTTCGAAATATAAATCTCAACAGAAGAATGAGAGATTACGGGGGGAAAAAAGATTATAAAAGATTAAAACACTTAATAATTAACTTCATTTCTATTTTCCTTGTATATCACGATAATTTTGTTCTCGATCATTCGAACTGAAGAGAAATGCACTACGAAGCTTTCGCCTATTTCTTTCGAAACTTTTGTTTCTGTTTATGCTTCCTACTGCGTTTCCTCTCGTTCCCCCTAACCGGGCCAGAACGAATCAAGGAAACGAACCGTTGACGCCGTTTTCTTCTCTGTCGTCGTCACGCGCCGTGCTGTACACCTTTTTTTTTACAGACTTATCTACACTGGAGCTCGGTGCAATTAAGTCAATTTGCTAATTAAGCACGGGGCCCCGTTGACGCGAAATACTTGTGATCCTTGAGTGTTGTATCTATATTACGAAGCTCATGCGAATTCTCATGAGTTTCGTAGAAAATTTAATGACACAGAAATATATAAGACAGAAATATATAAGTAAAGAACTCATTGTAGTTTAATGAATCCCCATTCAAGATCAATAAAAATATAATTTCAATCAATTTTTCTTTTTTTTTTCACTATTCTGATTTCCTAAAAAATTTCGAACATACAACAAATTTTCCTCAATGAAAGTAAGAATCCGCAGAGTCTGATCATGGTCAGATTGAATCTACTTTGTTTCATTCAATTCATACGTGTGGAGACAGCCTATTGAAGAATGTTTCTATAATCAAACAAATGAAGATTTCACGCAAAAAAATAATAATAATAGATATTAAACGTGTCAGTATCAAATTTTTCCAAACTATCGTTCCTTTTTATAACCAAAAATTTTATACTTGAACTTGATCTAAAAATTTCTTGTTAAACATTTACATTTGCAATGTAAAATAATTTTGTACGTGATCTTTACTACAAAATCGTGCGTTATTTACTTGCTCGTCAATTTCTGGAGGTTAAGTAATTTCATTTCATTTTACGAGCTCGAAAGTGCCTGAATCATCGGCAACATGTGTAACACTTCTTCAGCAATCGCGCGAGGAAAAATAAAGGATCGCTTTTTTAAACTTGTGACTTCACGTGTTTCCTTTTTAGTAGCCGACGTTGTGAAACTTTCGCGAGTCGAGAGCTACCGGAGGATTCTTCTCGATCGAGATTACCCGGCTACTGGAAATTAATTCACTGAGCTAAACGACACATTCGGCGAAAATAAACTTCCGACGACGATCTCGACGATCGCCGTTTAAACCACTTTCGTTATCACGGTTAAAACGCCCGAGTGGATTCTAGAAACGGTGACGCGATCGTTGAGAAATTTCAACCATAGACTCGCTCGTTTGAGCAAGATGCATCGTGCAATAAATTCGAGGAAAGGAAAAGAAGAACGCGAGAAAGCGTCCGGACGCAAATAAGTACACGTTTGTTGTTTCAGACGTTGAGAAATTTCAACCATAGACTCGCTCGTTTGAGCAAGATGCATCGTGCAATAAATTCGAGGAAAGGAAAAGAAGAACGCGAGAAAGCGTCCGGACGCAAATAAGTACACGTTTGTTGTTTCAGATTGACTCGTTTGAATATTTCATTATTACATTATTAATAACTAAAGAGATATTTCCATGGCGATGGACAAATCGATTTCTTTGTTAGAAATTAACAAAATTTCTAAAAAAATTTGAAATTTAATTAATATTGACTCGTTTGAATATTTCATTATTACATTATTAATAACTAAAGAGATATTTCCATGGCGATGGACAAATCGATTTCTTTGTTAGAAATTAACAAAATTTCTAAAAAAATTTGAAATTTAATTAATCGACAAAATCTTCAATTGACAGGAACTTGCATAAGCTGAAAGTTTAATGTATTAAATATTGTATTTTGGATATTTTACGTATTTTTGCGTATAACGTATGTTCTGAAATTTTTGTAGGTATTTTTAAATTTTCTGCAAATGCATAAAAAACTCTGCAATTTAACGATCACCATGGTATGATTATTACGATACGTTAACCGTACGATTATTCTGTCGACTTATTAGTTCGAAGCTCCAATTATAATCTGATATAAAAATTTTT
>NIPQ01101300.1:0-18738 GCA_002806875.1 Lepidotrigona ventralis hoosana
TTTCAAAAAAAAAAAAAAAAAAAGAAAAGAAAAGAAAAATCTCCACCAACGAATCAATCGTTCCATCGCGAAGTGATTCAATGATGAAATCGATGAAAAGGAGAATCATCGCGTCTCGCCAGTCGCAACATCGACAAAGTGAATCTACTCGAACTCGAGTACGTTCGAAGTTTATCGTTTGAAGCGTACTTCCCATCGGTTACTCCGACACGTTGCATCGGTTACATCGTCGTCGACCTTTATTACTTCCTAGCCAGCGCGGAGAATTATTTTATATACGATAATTATTTAGTTAACGTCGGCGCGGACGTGTGCGGAACCATGCTGATTTCTCGGCTGCGTCGTTATTCGCGGAGAACGGCCATCGGCTCGGCGATTCTCGCGCCGATTTCTTCATAAATTTCACCGATGTAAATGCACGAAGCGTTTACAGTTGGTCGCGCTCGTTATTTACGCGCGTGTCGCGACCGCTTCGCGTACGTTTCGTCGCGATCGTTACAATGTTCGCGACCAGAGGGGCGAGCAGCTTGGATTCGTCCCGCGCCGGTGTTCAAACGGTTCGTACGTTCGTAATGCGGCGTTCGTAAATCGGTTTTATCGCTTCCTTGCTTTCATTGCAATTTACAGATCGCGCGTGCAGGCTGCTACTTACTCGAAAACGGCGATACTTCTCGCAGGGGAAAACCGTGATCTCGCGTTCTAAGAAGTGTTGCGGGCGTTGCGTGTTGACTTCTAGCCGACTTCGAGCTTTTACGAGGCGAGGTTTGTTGATTCAATTCCGCCTGTTTTTCTTACGTTACTCTCTTGATCTTGAACGAGTTTTCATGAAAACACGCAAGATTTGATATATCGAAAGTTTACTTAGAGACTGAAGAATTCATGAACGTGTCCTCGCTCGTTTTACCATCCCTCTTCTGTCTCGAGAATTTTTGTTTCCATTGGAATCAGGTCTTTTACGCGATATCAATTTACGCAGCCCCAGAAAATACATTGTAGACACTGAGCCAAACATTGATTCAACCACTCTTACAATTTCAACAAGATTTAGAGAAATGTTGCAGCGAGTACCAGCAAATTTATGAAAACTTAGCGAAAGATAACATTAACAACATTAGTTGTTGTATTTCAGTATTTCAAATGATGAGAATAATTCTGTAACTCATATCAGCTTTTCTTTCCAATATTCTGTACTCCTTTGTACTTGATTTTCATTTAAACTTAATAAGACAATTTAATAGGCAGGTACAAGTGTCTCAAAATTTTTCAGACTTTTTGAAAATCTAAAGCAACAAAACGATCAGATTTGAATTAGAAAGCTGAAGGAGAGAACAAGTATCTTTTTCATTCTGTTAATGTTACTTCGATAGCAAGACAATGTAACACGAAGAATCGATCTTGATCTCTTGATCTCTTTAAAACATCCAGCACTTGCAACTACGTATCAAGTTCCTATCCTCTGCACTAACAGCAATATATTTAATCAAACCATGATACGTCATATAGAAAAAAAAAAAAAAAAACGAAAAAAAAAAAAAAAAGAAAAGAAGAAAAAAAATCAAACGCGGTCGAAAGGTGCGAAGTTGCAAAAATCCATCGCAGCGAAAGAACAGTTCCGCCNATATAATATAATATATATTATATATAAATATAATATAATATATAATATATATAATATAATAATATAATATATAAAATATAGTATAATAAAGTATAGTATAATATAATATATAAAATATATAATATAATATATATATATAATATAAATATAATATATATAAATAAAAATATAATGTATATATAAATTAAACGAATTAATATATATATATAAAATAATAAATATAATATATATAAATTAAACGAATGTAATTAATAATGCAATTTCCATGGTTCTTCCTGGTTCATCAGTTGTTCGAACGATTAGACCGTAATGTTGCCTTTTACATTTAATCGCACAGCGTATCGATCATTTCCTCGATTAGCCACGAAAAGAGAAGAGAAACGATCTCCTACGCATCTAGAGAATGAACGGTTCGTGAATCTTGCTTCTTCTTACTCGATGCAACGGCGCCATTTTCAACGAGATAGAGGCAGTTTTTCGCGACCGCGTTGTCATCGTCGTGCTTTCACCGACGACGAAATTTCGCCCGCGCAGTCAGGAAGTCGCCTGATAATCCATTTATCACTCGGCTGATATTTATTTTTACAGGTGCTGTTCCGGTTGCGATACACGCGCGATGCCCACCCAAACGAAATAGAAAACCATACCATACGCCGTCACATCTGGGCAAACCGTGTTATCACCGTGGATATCAATGCGTACAGTCCATGTTGCGATGCATCCCTCGACATCCTCCACGCTCATTGCTCGTGTGCAGCCTTCGTCGTTCTTTTGCCGCGAACGAACGCGAATTTTTATTTAATGTCGTGTCTTTTAATTTTTATATTTCGAGTTTTCGAACTTTTAAATTCAATTGGATTTTGCAAAGAAAATAGATTCTTTAATAATTAAGTAAATTAAGTCGAAAACACCCGATTTACCTGTACGAGAAGATAAATAAAATAATCAGTGAAGTGCCTTATCTAACTCGCTCAGTTCAATTACGTATCGACAATCCGTCGATTAATTAACCTTCTGCTCCGGCCAATCGACTGCTAATTATCAGCTGACCAACTGAGAGATTTTGTTTTTTTTTTTCTCTTTCTTCAACTCGCCGTTTCTCTCGCCCACGCGGCGCGATAACACGATTATGCAGCGATCTTTTGCACAATTAAGCGAGACATATCGGGTATCGTGTAGCTGCACGCGAGCGAGTATGTATGTTATACGGTGGTGCATAGTGTACACGTGTTCTGGCAATGCGGTTGGAAATATCGCGTGTAACACACGGCCACGTGTGACCGGCTGTTCGCGTTCGAATCATTGCTTCGATGCGATTCCGAAAATACATACCTGGAACGTTATATTGTTCCGAGAATCATCGCGCTGTGAATAGAGCCAGTAAATTCTGACTTTGAGCGAAATTTACGCAAACTACGAAAACAGGAGAGTTGTAAGAACATCATTTTATGTACATGCATCGATCTAAATTACGTTCAATTAACTAGAATTGGAAATGAAGTTCGAGATAAATACGACTCTGAATTTAGGTAGAACTTGCAGATTCAAGGAATTTAAATGTCATAATTGTACATAATTTAACACTAGAACTACCAAGAATTTTCATCAGAGATATTAAAGTGAGAAAAGTCGGAAAACTGTATAGTAAAATACAATAGAATACACGAGCTTTTATTTATCTGTTTTATGAAAAAAATACAATGTATGTGTATCTAACAAAATTTATGAATTAATCATTTTGCTCTAATGTATTAATGAAATATATTCACCAAGGCTAAAACAATCTCTATCACAATTTCAAATCAGTGCAACATAATTCTTCTCTCATCAAATGCTAATTGAAAATGTTTCGCATAACACACAAATTTGTGCAACGTAATAGTCGTGTCTAATTGAATTTCAGACTGTTCAACGCACAACGAGCAAAATATAATGCATACGTGTCTAAAAGTTACCTGTAACAAGCGTTCGAGTACAGACTTGGCAGACCGCTGTTCGTGTGTGCCTGCGGTTGTTGCGAACGTCCTTCTGTCGCGGTTTACACCTTGAACCACGGTATGCGTTCTCGCGGACACAATGTTCGTTAAAATTGCTCGGAAGTCTGGAGGCCGCGGCCAGCCAGGTCCATCATTCTTTACGCGTGGGATTAGCGATGCAAATTTGTACCACCGCTGAGCATAATTGGCCGACATTGTGCGTTCGTTAGCCAGGCATTCTGCCACTTATCGGTGGCGGGACAAACCGGTGAACACTCCCGCCACTTAATTGAGGGTACGCCGTTTCCCGCGTTTCTGTTTCATTGCGGTTTTCACGGCTCGGAGAAAATAACGAACGCGAGTCCGCCGGATGTGACCGAGTTTTTTTTTTCTTCTTCTCCTTTTCTCGTTGATTTGTTTGATTTGCAAACAAGCGAGAAACAGAGAGGAGGAGGAATTTTAATTAAGGAAAAGCATTGTGACCGTTCGTGAAATTTATGTGAGATTATACTCGTGGGGAAATGCGGTTGCGGTTGTAGCGCGCGCAAAAGGGAAGAATGGTATAGATCGAGGTGCAGGGATAAGGATTATTACCTTTGCTTGTGTTACCCATTGTTCGGCTCGTTTCTTCGGAAAGATAATCTTAGAGGCAGGTTTGATGGCAGGGCAGAAATGTGCATTGTATCGGGGTCGGAGATTGCGATTTCGTTTTCCATATGAGAGCCACGCATTACGAAACCTAATGTTAATTGGGTCACTTTCTTTTCTGCACCGTCTAGATTTTTAAAGGCGATGAATTTGTATGTCGTGAATATTTGTTGCACAAAGTGACACACTGATGGCCACTGTGAATTGGAATAGTCAAATTTGATATTCAAATACAGCGAGAAGGCTCAGAAGGTTAATTTACGCAACCAATAATTTAAATACAGACATTCCATATCCTTATATCAACAAAATACAATATCTTCTCTAAATGACATTCTGCGAATTACGTTCACATATGTATATAGTTGAATCGCGAAACAACGAAGGGCTGTATACAGGTTTTAAATTGAAATAAACTCACGTTTTCTTAGACGACGTAGTGAATTGTTACTCCGGGCTATAATTTTCCAGGCTATAAATCGGATTGTAATAAGAGAAAGATGAGAGAATCGTTCACGATATCGTCGGATGTCGCGGGACGTCCGAAACGATAAAACGCAGGTCGTTCCCTTCAGCTTTCGCGGGCATAATTAATATCATTATTGTGATGTCAACGGGAGGGAAACGGTACGAGCACGTCGAGCGTGTGTTACACGAGTTGTATATATGCGGACTAGACAGGCTACCGCGCTGGATATGCTAAATACGATCAAACAACGTTGTTTTATGCTAAGTGACCCCTGTCACGTCGAAAAAGACAATGCCGCTTGTCTGTTCTCTCCGCGAAATGCATCAGGATGTTTGCTCCAACGGGCAGAAGAAATCCCTTTACTCGAATCCCGCGGCCTTTCTCCTCTTCCCTTTCTTCCCCCAGCGGCTCAGTGCAACTTTGTACGCTTCGTCGAAACGCGTTCCGCCGGCAACCATGTATCAAACTGACGTGCCAAAGCCGTAAAAATGATTAATTACGCGACGTTGATATCGCAACAATCCTCTTTCTTTGGCTTCGGTGGATGGACAAAGATCCATCACATAACAAGAAACACTTTATTTCTTATTAAGAAACTTAGTTGGACTGTTAACGAGTTGTTTTAACATTACGAGGTAAGAATTTTATAAATATAACGCGTCTTGTATGTATATATATATATATATATGTCTGTATTAGTGTCTTTCGACAAACCTTTGTAATTTACCTTTAGAAAAGAAAGGTTGGAATTTTGAAAAGTGGATACCTGTATCACCAGATACATCAATATTCTCGGTTTCGATTAATTTTTATTATTTTTAAGATAAACGGCTATTATCTTCCTTACTTGTACACAAAGCGGAAATAAATATTTCATTTCTATGCCGAAGCTCCTTTTTTTCTAAAGTTCTATTCTAAAGATTCTGTTCCCATTCTATAGCAAGTAATACCGTCGTGTTGGAGAAATTTGCATCACACAGTGGTTCACTACGAATCCATGACAAAAGGGGCGATTCCCCACAGAAAAACTGTACTGCTTCGTTTCTCTCGAGACAAATGAACTTATAACAGGAGGATTGATCGTTGCGCACGCTTCGTGAAAAGGAAGCGAAACCACTGTGAAAGTTCGCGTCCGCGTCGTGACAATACAATAAACCGACGTTTCTTTCCAGCGTTCAACAAGCAACGTGAGAAAAATGCGGAGTATAACGATAGGATGGTAACCTGTCGCGTAATAATATATCGATAAGTGTACGCGGCTAACGAGGTACCTGGATCACGGGTCGAGCGTGCCAATCGATTTGACACGCACTCGAGATCTCGGGGCGCCGAATAATCGCCTCTCATCTCCAACGACGGTATCTTAACGAGATGACAAAAAGGATCGTGCGCCCGCGGAATATATCCGAGAACTATAGCACATTTTCCCATGCCTCGTGTATTTGTCACGTGCTTCTCGCCTCTTTTCGTACAATTTCGTAACGTTTAACTTTTATTAAATTCTTAAAAGCTCAAGGCCCTTCGCATAAAATACCGCGATCGTTTAAAATTTCTTCACTATCCTTCAACAGCTAATAATTAAATATTCACGAAGAGATTTCACTTCATCTCACACTGGATTGAAATCTTCTGTATCTGGGAGAACAAGTTTTAAAAAATTCTTTTAAATCGAAACACGAGATCAATGACTGCGAGAGTCGATCACGGCTAGAAAATTTAATTCTTGAGAAAGATGATGAAAAGCGACAAAACGAATTATCGTGCCTCGATGTAGAGTTGTATGAAACCTGCAGTTTCCTGAGTAACCTCGCGAGGGAACAGACAGCCGGATGGCTCGATTTCTATCAACGTTGTTCCGCCAAGCAGTTTCTATTCTCCGTGGATTGAACTCGGCAAAGCCGTGGAAAACTCTCACGGAGAAAACATTGTGCGTTTCCTAGTTTGGCAAGAGAGATCGAGTCCACCAATACCATTGGAATTCGCGCCAGGTGAAATTCGTGGCCAGGTTGAGTCGGGAGGGGAAGAAAGGGAGGCAGAGCCGAGCGTAGGGGGAAGCAAGAACAAGAGGAAGGCATTAATTGTACTCGAGAATTTGTTGCATCGTTAAAGTATCCACCATTGTCACGAAGCGGCGATGAATCACACACTGGCCGTAGCATTGTCAAGTGCGGCTATAGTAATTTATCGCGTTGCTGTTAATCCTGTCCGCGGTGTCTCTTAATGTCTTCGATTTAAGGTACAGCGCAAATAAATCCGCAGCCGGGACGTTAATCACGAAATAATCGAGGGTGTTTTGTAGATTAGGCTTCAGTCTCGATGTTTCGATCGTTAATAAACTTCGCTTCGTGGAGTTCACTTGGAATGAGGAAATTCGAGATATTGAAAGAATGTCGTATTCGTAACTAAGAAAACGTAGACTGTATAACGAAAAATATGATCAAATTTTTAATTTAAGTCAACTGTAAAAAGTGCTATAGAAATCATCTTGCCGACTTGAATGATCTAAAGAATTGAACTGCATAATGAAAAATGTAAATATGGCCCAATCGAATTTTTAATTTAAATCCACCAAATATAAAAAAGCGCTATGGAAATCATCTTACTTAAATGTAATAATGACAAAGAAATTTAAATAAATCGCTTTCATAATTTTAACAATACGATAGTATATACTTGTTAAAGCAAAGGAATGTAGGCAGCAAGGTGAATTGAAAATTAGAAACATGTCCACCATTATCAAGAAAGTAAGGTATATATTTGTCCAAGCAAAAGAACGTAGGATATTGAAAATTAGAAACGCCAGAAAAGCGTTTAACAAGAAAGTGACAAATGTGTCATACTTCGCTACCCATCGACAAGATAATAATTATTTCATCTCTTTTGTCGACCTATTATTGCCACCTTGGATATCGTAGCTTGACTCTCTCCTCCGCGCGTGTTCGCGATACGCTTTTCATTTTTGCTTTTTATCATCGCCCTTCCACCGCCCGATGTCGTTCGATGCTGATTTAAAGAACCGTGGCACGTCGGGCTGCTTGTATCTCTGTTTTTAAAGCGGTGGCCGCGTCTGAAATTTCCGACTCGTTCGAACATAAATCCTCGAGTTCGTTCGCAGGGTGAATTATGAATTCCACTCTGCCGCAGGACCCCTTTTATTCTTCGATCTCCTTTGAAGAATCGTTGAAACTTCGTTCGTGCGTACGACAGCCACGCCTGGCCAGTGAATTTTAATTCTTGCGACCTTGTGCCCGGCGCATTCCATTTAGGCTAGCAGATCCTTCGTGAATCTATTTCCAAGAAACAGACGAGCAAGGAGCTACCTGCCGTTTTGTTCCTTCGTTTTTTTTTTTTTTTTTTGGAATTNTATGCTCGTGTAGGTTCTTATGTACCTACTTCTCGGGAGAAAAGTTAATAGGCGTGTGAGACAATGATAAGTTGCATCCTTCGTCACTTTATAACGTGAAAATGACTGCAACGTATATCGCTGATGTTTCTAACCATTACGTAGAATTCTTAGTAAACAGGTAAGAGGTTTGCATTTCCTGGTAGTTTGAAATTTAAAATTCAAGTGTCAAACGAAATCTGATGTTTGCCAACAACGATAAGCTTAGATTTTATAAAGCATCGCGCTGATGACTAAGTCAATACGAAGATAGTAAGTGAAAGAAATTAGAACTGCTGTAGCTTTTCGTGTTTATGGAGTTCAAACGATAAGAGAAGGTTCAAAGTTACGAATGTGTCGCTCTTATCTCGAGATACGTAACAGTATCTCTTACATCACATCAGATAAAAGAATCGTGACAATCGGATTTTTCGTGCAACGCCACGTTTTCCTCTCGCGTAACGTTGCAGTCACGTCCCGACAGTCGGAAGCGTCGATGAACCACGCTTCAACACTAACTGACGGCTCGGAAGATCGGCGAACGAAGGAAATGGAAGTTACAGCCAGATCTACGTCCAGATTTATCTGGATTATTATTAGACTAATGTTTATCGCGCCCCGTCTTCCACGTTCTCAATTTAGATCTTCTCTAAAACGCATCTGTTGCATATTGACGAAACGTTGGTCACTTCCTTGTCGGTTCACGCCAGGCGTTGTTGTCAGTAATTCAAACACTTTCGTCGGGAATTTAAAAAAAAAAAAACATTTGCGTGTTGCACGTAAATGCACGTTTGAGTACATAATGTATATCATAGATTTTTTTTTATGGTATTATTCCTTTTTGACAGATTGCACAATGAACATTAGCGATTTCTAATCCCATCGTGTGATACGTTTCGTCTGTTTCAAATCACGAGGATCTCTCTTATTTAGTGCCTACTTGTCAGAGGAGTCCCGGTTGGAATTCAATATTTAAAGAGGCACATTCCAAGGGTAAGGTGTCTATTTCTATACGTATAATCCAAAGAACCGCGCGTTCCTTCTTCCTTAACAGACGTGTGAACGTTTCTTTTGCTTTTAAAACTACACCGTTGCTATTTTGGGGGACTTTCTCGAGAATGAGAGCAAAATTTCGAAAATGTAGATCCGCGAAATAAAAAACCTCTGGAGTTCCATTACTAATCAAATTGGAGCCCATTTAAAAATTTATTGTATGCAAGTTATAATCCAACTCCATTATTCACCACTATTTGTCATACTCTATTATTTTAGTAAACTGAACTCATTAAATATACAGGGAGCAGCAAAATTTCATTTTCCACTATTCGTAGATACATTTTCAAAGTAAAGACGAAATTTCTTCGATAATGTATCAGAAACAAATGCTGTTTTACACACATATACATCGTAAGCGACGTACATATAATAAACGACACACAGAAAAAATTTTTCTCGTCAAGAAAAAGAACCCTTTATATTTAATCCATTTGACGTTTTACAGCTTCGCGGTACTTTACGAACAAGTAATAACCGAGCCGAGTTTCGCCATATTATAATAATCTGTTTAGCGGTTAACCTTCCTCTGGCTTTGAGAAGCAACCCTTGAAAACTGACCTTCCCGAACAACCCCACGTGCGCGCCATATAATGGCCTCTTTGTGAGAACCCTCATACGCATCGAGTTTCTAACCAAAGGACCACGTCCTTTTCAGCTTTTCAACACAATCGTACGTGGTATTTGAAAGCCGTGATTTATTCATTATTCACAAATTTCATTGAATAAATTGGCTCGTTAAAGCTCGTTTGTGACAAGTGTTGAAACATTAATCGCATTGTTACTTCACTAGAGAGAATGGGCTGGTTTTATTGAGCTGGGTAGCACAGACGGAGAACCATGATTGTTTCCTTCTCTATATGAAAACTGAATAAAGTTGAACTGAAATTGAATTTGATACAATTCGTTCGGTAGAGAAATTTTACAGTGTCATTTACGAAAGATAGTAAAGGTAACAAATATGTTATATTCTTGAAACGTGATCCTTCTATTCTATGCTACCCGACGTCTCTCTGGAGTAGGTTTCTTTAAATATTATACCAGCTGTTGAATGGGACACAGAGATAGGCACAGGGGTAGATATCGGAGACTAACTGAAATACAGACCCTTAATGGAAACGTTATCAAAAGGCGGATTTTCAGCACTCGGCTTTTTAGTTGAAATCAAATCACTCATACCTCTACAAATATCAACAGAATAATGCGTGTATACTTACTGTAAGTAAATTAAAGCCGTATAATTGAAGAATTACATGCAGATAGGGAAATATCATACCAACCGTGACGATAAAGAATTTTCAACCGCTACTACGTTCGATCGAGATCGAATCATTTATATCCAAATTCGAGGAACTTGGACAACTCGACTCGTCGCAAAGTCGCCACACACCCATAAATCCATCGTCCTCACCCCCCGAAGGTTTCATAACCATTTCAAACGCGAAACAACACGGCAAAATGAGAAACATGTTTTCCCGAGGAAATCTTAAATCACGCGGAGTGGCGGCGCACAGCGTAAGTCCCTGTCGGGTAACAGGCTCGGGAACAACTTAGAGACAGTTCGAAGTGATTGCTCGCCGAATGGAAAACTCGCCGGGCGATTTATCGCGATCGCCGGTCACTTTTTCCGCCGGTCCAGGTTTATTAATTCTAGGCAGCGCGAGACAATAGGACGAAATCCCGTCGACAGAATGACTGGCGTGGCTCGCGGTACGCGAAACAATGCTAGGATCGGCGAAACGTGGCAGCCACGACACTTTGTCACGCAGAAAATTGTCCGCGCCGCGGTACAGCGATGGCGCCCGTAACGGAAAGAGGGTTGCTCAGGCCAGGCCGCCTGTTTCTCGATGCGCGTCGTGCCGGAAATAATTTATCGGCCGCCGCGTCAATAAATAATTCGTACGCGCGCGATGCGTTTCTTTAAGAAGCTGCAGACACCGAGCGTCAAGCAGTGCCGCGGAAACAGCCGACACAAAATGCAAAACCATGTTATTGTAGAATGCACGCCGGTTCAGGGTGTTTCTCCCTCCTAGAATCCTCAACTCTGACGAGAAAGCGGATAAATAGTAAAGGCCCCTTGCTTTGTTAGCTCTCCGAGTATTGTTATTAGGGATTCTGTTTATTTTGAGAAATTTCCTGGCTCACTCTGTTCTACTACACAATTCAGGTTTCACCCGCTTTATCTTTCAAGCAAAGATCTTATCTTCAAGTACGAATGAAACTTCAATTTTTTGGTATTCTTTGAAATCTAATTGGAAATAACGATATTAACTCGTAGTTCGGTGTAAAAAAAAAATAAAATCGACTGCGATAAAAAGATGCGGAAAGGTAACAAAATTAACATTAACCCCGTTAGAGGGTCGTTTCCTCTGAAAACAGAACGTGGGATAAGCGATGAAAGAATTGCTTTGTTGCCCAATTTTTCAGGGAATTCTTCCTGGAAAAATAGATCGGAAAGATCGAAGGTAGGCTCGATTTTCAAGTGACTGAAAAGGGATAAGAATTACCGTACGTACGTTTGTACGTTTCGGTTTCCAGAAATGCTGCAACGGTGTTTGTTGTTGTTGGAGAAAGTAGACTTTCTTGCGTCGCGATAATTTTAGATCAGTAATTTCTGGTGTTGAGGAAAGTTTGGAAGAGGCAGNTATTTAGGCCACCCTCGTTTGTACGTTTCGGTTTCCAGAAATGCTGCAACGGTGTTTGTTGTTGTTGGAGAAAGTAGACTTTCTTGCGTCGCGATAATTTTAGATCAGTAATTTCTGGTGTTGAGGAAAGTTTGGAAGAGGCAGATGCTTTATGTGACGCGTGTTTGGTACTTCTATAAAGAGGGACTGTGCTGCTAGTACAAAATTATCATTTCGTCTAAAATTTTATTCCTCCCAGAAGTAATGAAAATTCACGATTTTCGCTCGCCGGCTATGAGAAACTCAGTAATTAATTTCTCGAAATTCCCTACAGGCTACTTTATTTTCTCGTGTGCTTCACGCTATCTGGACTTGGGATTCCTAAGGACGACGGACTCCTGGAAGTTAGGTCACTCGTCGGCGATCGCTATCTCCTCAAACCGGTGAGAACAAGCCCTGGACAACGATTGAAGATGCTCGTGTGAAAAACTGTGACGCGCATCAGTCGAATAACGGCACACCCCCAAACACAGGCCGAAAGTTAAAGAAAGGAGAAAGGTATTCGTTGCTCTGCGAGAGAAAAACGAAACGGACGTCTCGCAACTAGACTCACACGTGGGTGGCAGACGAGCGATTTCTAAATCCATTGCTGAAAAACCTTCTGCGTCTATTTTACAGTCCGCATAAATTCACGGGAGACTCTCCTCCGTGTCCTCTTTGTTCAGATTCGATCGTGTAAATTGTATTTTCCGAGTTTCGTGATTTCAATCCTCCCATCCTCCACTACAGAGAAAACGCAAAGTCAACACGGTTGATACAAACTCTCCGTTTATTAACATACCGCAAAACAAAGTTTTTTTACTTGCACGTCAACACGGTACTGTTTCACCGTTGTAAATTATTGATAATCAACCACATTTCTTGCCAAAGCGAATTACACAATAAAATTTCATCCTGCGCGAGTATCTCTGGCGTAATCTTTGGTTTTTAGCACCGAGTAAATTTCGGCCCCGTCGACGAACAGTTTCGAGAAATCCTCCCCCTACCAAAAACTAATCGTACGGATTAAATACGTCGTATTTCATTCTCGATTCGCCGGACGCGTCTTCTTTAATGAAGAAAAAGAGCCGGTCGCAGCTTTACTCCCCCTTTTATTTTTCAAGCGGTACTGACGCTCGAGAAGAGTCGTCGCCGTTACGCGCGCGAGAAAAGAGAAGAAGGATGAAGATGCATCGTAAACGGAATTCTGTCCACAAGAAGAAGAAGAAGAAAAAGAAGAAGAAGAAGATGAAGGAGGGAAGAAAAGGTACGCGATTTCGTCGTTCGCGGTTTTATCGTATCGAGCGTGGCATTGTCGAAATATTTCGAATCCGTGCGTAAAGGGGAGCCTTTATGGGCAACCGTAGCCGAGGCAGCTCGTTAACCCATTTCGAAGTGGGTGGAGAAAAGTCTGAAAGGAGACGTAAATGCTTTATCGCCTCGTTTCGTGGAACTTCTTACTCAGTCTCGGCAGCTCGACTCGTCGAGGGAAAATGCACTCGAGCTTTCTGCATCCCTTTATCCGTTGGATATCGTGCCACTTCTATTTCTGGAAGTCCTGTAAATCCCTCGTTTCGACTTCCTTGGAACGTTCCGTACAATTTCACCGCAATTGCCCGGCTGCGCACGTTTCGCCGATTCCTTTCAGAAAAAGTGACTCGCAGAGTTCGCGGTCACTCCTATTTGCGTCCATCTTTCGTAAAAGTGTACACGCGAAATGAGTCATTCCAGAGTGATTTACACCGATATTATACGTAACAAACGAATCGAGCGCAGGTCGTACAATTTCACAGCGTTTCCGTTGTAACGACCGATCAAACGAATTCTTTTTATACGATTCGAAGATTTAAATCCACGGATTTTATTTCCTGGATTTAATTTTATATGAGAACAGTTATCTTCTAATTCTTGATAATCATCTGATAAGGTAAGAAACTACATATACAGATTCGAACAAGATTCGTGTATGTATACTGGAAAACTCTGTTCCCCTTGCGCGTTTCTCTTGCTCGATCAAGACGTTGGCCAACATTTCGCAAGTGATAAATTACGAACGATTGATATTAGTTGATCAGTCGATAAATTATTACACGAAAATGATCATGTACGTTCACCTACGTAATTATCCCATCAAGAGAGACCTCATGACGTTAATATTATTAATTACTAAATTATTACTCCTGAAATGCTCAACTTACTTCCATTATTTAAACGTACTTTCATAATTATTTCACAAAGAGAAACCCGTGAACCTTTGGTTTTTTCCCCCCATTCGTGTCAGCTGTTCGTTGTTTGACTCGCGATCCTCCTGCATCGCGTTTCCCTCATAACGTGCGCACGGACAGCGAAACGAACGGTGATTTCCATCCGAGAAAATGTTCCCCTCGACGGCATCGAACCGGTTTAACGATGTTTTCCATGCGGTAGTTAACGAGTCTCTCCCTCACAGACAGGCTGCTTCGCTTATGCACACGTCCGCATACCTGTGCAACGTTCGCCACGCCGCATCGTCGTCGTCGTCGTCGTCGTCATCTCCTTGCGTGTCGCGTGCACACGCGAAGCACGCGGACGTTCGGATAGAAGCGCGGCTGGCTGGCGAAACTAGGTAGCCTTGAGGGTTTGTTTTCTGCCGGCGAATTCTATCCGAGCATCTGCATGCCAGCTACGTACACCGCCACTACCGCGCCATTTTTATTTAACCAGAGAACCATCGACGTGTGTCATCGATTTGCATAGTCATCGCATAGTGTGATATACACGCCCGGT
Organism: Lepidotrigona ventralis hoosana; assembly: GCA_002806875.1. Taxonomy (NCBI): domain Eukaryota; kingdom Metazoa; phylum Arthropoda; class Insecta; order Hymenoptera; family Apidae; genus Lepidotrigona; species Lepidotrigona ventralis. The sequence continues at coordinate 14,576 of NIPQ01101300.1, forward strand.
TTCTCCTCCGGTGTAACCTTGTTCCCAGTCCCGTGGCAGACATCGCAAGCGTGCGACTCCACGCGTCATCTTCAACATCAACATTCCCGTACACCGTAAAAACTTCTCACCTTTTTCTGCATTTCTATGTTTCATACAATTTGAAAGCCGATAGCTTGGATATATTGGATAATCCGAGATGATTGGTTGCACGAATGCGTTGAAAGTAATCAGATGTTTTGTAACGCGTGCCTTTTTATTTCCCACTTGAAGTGGAAAGTTTTGATGAAAAAAGAAATCCTCGCGTCAAGTAAAATTGTGTTCTATTTTAACAAGTGGTGATTTGAACGTTATTTTCATAATTATCATTCCACTGTAATTTTTGCAGAGGATCGATTTAGAAACTGTTCTGCAGGCCAACGTGTATTATCGAATCTCTGGTATCCTTTAAATGTTGCAATAGCTCGTGCATGAGATTACTATTATTAATATAATTACGCTGGATAGTAATAAATTAAGGCCTTCCATACGTCTATCGCGCATTACATCGAAAAGTTTCTAAACGTTCTAAACCAAACGTAATTGGCTGAAATAATTCTCCAATTCTCACGTATCAAACTTAATCAACGTATTTTAATTAACATACCTATAAAACGTGTTTGCAACGTAACGTATATAATTTCGATACTTTACGAGCAAATAAATCTGTCCAGGAATTTTCATTGCATCGTGCTCTACCTTTTCAAAACGGGCTAACGAGTTCGTGATTGTACACGTTATTTATACGTTTGTCTCCTTTGAAGCACAAGTTGATTCTCGGTTACGATAAAGCAAACAGCGCGAGCGAAAAAAATATATTTTTCACGAATTACATAATCCCGTGGACTTTCGTTTCAAGGTTCAACCGGTCGTCGACTGTTTCCCTGCCGACATCAGCCTACGTTATTATCAATTATCGTCTGAAAATAAGCTGAACCGTCGTACGCTGGTATTGTAATACATACATCTTTTGTTTATGCTGATAACACACATACCAGTGATAACCGTAATGTGTTGCGGCGTTCGCAGTCTGCATAATACCCCCATAGTACACGAGTCACAGCTGAACAATTAAATAACTTCAACATTAAGAATTAGTCCCAATGGATTTCCGCGTCTTTTCTCGAAGCAACGATTCTCGAAATTGAATTTTAAATTGATTTCACATTTTTGTTCTGAATATTTCGTTCATTCGTTCATTGCAGATCAAAATAGGACACGTATTATAATTCCTTTTACCACTTGTTTCCCTTTGCACAGTACATATCGATTTTTATTATTGCAATGCAGTCGCGATGTTTGCCAAATGCATACTTTGTAATTCAACGTTCTGTCATTCGTGATTAGATAACAATTATCTGAACGGAGCTTCCTTCAGTCGCCTAGACAACGACGTATTCTACTTCCTGACCGTTTGTTCCTTCATTTGTTAATTCATTATAATAATTTCGAAGTTGCACTCTGCTACGGCAACCGATGTGGCAAGGTGGTGTGAACGAGGATCGGTAGGAAACGCAAGGCAAGGAGAGTCGTTTTACGAACGAACACTCGATTGGACACTCGATCCTCCGTTTCGAACTAATAAAGGATGAAACGAGAGCATCGAGCACATGTATTTCTAATGACAATGAGGAATCTTTGATGGAAAACCAATTTCTACGGAACACCCTCTACTTCGCTTCAATCCACTAAGTAGAAACTCGATGCCTCATTGTAGAAGGGTGAAAGATCTTTAAAGGGGGGGGGGGGAGGGGAAATATTTCCATTGAAAAGAATCGGTGGATCCTGGTTCCTATAGAATAGTAACTTGAACCTTGGATCATATTTTCTTGGAGTGAAATTCTTCTTGTAAATCTTTCATCTCCCCTAGTCTAACAATTCACAAACTTTTAATCTTTCTTTGAATTAAAAATTTACGCAGAAATATGGAAGAAAATCAACTGGATGTTCGGCGTGCAAGAGAATGTAAGAAGCTATCGTCGTAAATCGCGTGAAAATCATTAGAAAATGAGATCACGCTACGCGGACCTCAGGCTGGTCGATCCCGTGTGAATAACAATCCGATCTTTATCAGGACACGTACCAGCATGCGGGAGTTCACGAGGTCGCCAGCAATCGAGAAAGCAACGTATTCGTAGCGCTGATGCAAATGATGAATTTCGCTCTTCGGTTTCGTTTAAATAAATCCGTTTATTTTGCGTTTGATTTACGTTGTTAGACTTACGCACTGTAACGAGCAGCCTATTAAACGTTCCTTATTTGTACGTTTCTAATGTAATACACCGAGTACAAAGGCGAGAATAAATCGAAGTTGTTTAACAATGAAACCGTTGTCAGACGCAAGTGTAAAGCAACGCGACGAGTTGCAGATATGAAGCAAGTTATCGGCAGCTTTTCTACAGAAATTGCGTGTAATTTCGTTTATCAAGACGATTCGATAACTCCGACCCGCGGAAATGTGTCGTAAACAAAGAATCAGAACTTTGTACTTTTCACACTGACTCCTTACTGCAGACAAAGGAGTCACCAGGAGCAAAACGATTTTGCTCGCGGTTCGTTCTTTCATCTGTCACTGAAAATCTGCGGTAACAATTAATTTAATCACCAGCAAACAATATTAAGTTGGCCAAAATACTTTCGCACACGAGCAACGTAGAAACTAAATTCATCAACTTTAATAGAAGATCAATTCGTTTGTGGAACATCGAAGACTAATGAAAGAATATTGTAGTTTCGAGGGAGTGAAGGTGTAACTCAACATTCTAGAAATAAGGACGTAAAAGCGAAACGATGAGAAGTGTAAGTAGAAGTGGTTATGGAAAATGATTATTTTCAACATGTCAATAGCCCTTCTTTTTCGCTGAACTTCGGAATCCCGCGAACGGGGAAAATTTAATGGGCGCGAATTCACAAAAACGAGAGAGACTACGTGTCAGCTTGTAGGGTTTCGTTCGGCAATGATTCATTTTCGTGGTCGTGGCGATGGTGCAAACGAGATAGTAGGCAGAAGGAGCTACGCAGATACGATCTTCCGGTAAAAGAAGAAAGAACCCCCCGGAGTGACTTCGAATCTATGGACCCTTTTAAGGTGTCCCTTTGCGGAGCTTGTTCAGGCTGGCTTAGTGTCGGAAACGATTCTTAAACCGCCCAACCAGCCACCCCTTCTCTTCTTTCGCCCTATTAGAATCCACTCGTGACGCGATAAACATCCCAAATGAATCGATAAATAATTTCACTGTCACTTTTCGATGTGATCCACGAACTAGTTTATAGATAATTTGCTGGCTTCTGGCTCGAAACGTGAGTCGAGCGTTTGAAAAAAACTTTTAAATTTTATGTCTTCGTTTTGAAAAATCAGAATTATTCGATATCGATAACAAGGTATTGTGTACGCTATGCAAAAGACAGAGACATTAAACGCAACGATAAGCGATTAATTAAGCGCAACTATTGAGGGAGAATCGGTATTTGCAGTCGTCTCAAACAATCGACACATAGAACTTCGTTCCGCGTTCTATTATCTTCATACTTGGCTCCTTTGAACGCTGCTTTCTATTGTTTGTTGAATCTTAACTCTGTAGAAAGAATGTCGGCGAGATAGGGAGGGACGTCGTGCCAACCGCTGATTTAACGCCCGCATTTCCATCCAACACTTTCTATAATCGCGAAACGAGCATCTCTTCGTCGCGTTTGTGTGCTCGTGTAATATCTGTCGTTAATATTTGCCATTTTATGAAATTAAACAGTTCGACTATTTATAGCTCTATAAAAGACTCGAAGATGAACGTCATTGGAATGTTTGTTGTCAGATGGAATCATAGAGTTGAATGAACAATTAAAGTAACGTAGAATTGTATTATAGTTTCTCGAGCCAAGTGCTGCCTTTATAATCATTGTCTTTTCTAAAATTTTCTTCTTCAATTTTCCTTGAAAAGAATTTATTTTTATATTGAAGAAGTTGCAAACACTTATGACCTAATGAACAACGTAGGCACGTTTGTGTACAAATAGCTCGGCTTGTTCACGGATTGGTTAAATTGATCGTTAATTTATCAATAAATTGAATAAAAATTGATACAGTGAGTTTCAAGTTTAACGAACATCCCTTCCTTCACGATTTCTCACGTGCTTCTAATTGAACGAAG
>NIPQ01101317.1:0-18573 GCA_002806875.1 Lepidotrigona ventralis hoosana
GCACGAAGCTGCTCTCTCTCTCTCTCGCGCGCGCGAGAGAGAGCGAATAGCGGCCAGCGAGATCCCGAGTTATGCGAAAGGACGATGTCAAGGGGGGAAGTGGCTGGAATCGAAAGGACGATGGCCGACGATGGCCAGTCTGGCACGAGTACGAGTCCAAGAGGACGGAGGACGGTGGACGGTGGACAAAAACAGGGTGTCGCGACAGAGTGCTCAACTCAGACAAAGGAATCCCGTGCCGGTCCGTAGACAAAAGGTTAATCTTCGTTTTTTGCAGAGTTTAACTCCCTCCCCCTGGTGAAACGACCATCCTTCCTATGGATGCTCCTTGTTCCTTGTTCCTCGTTCCAGCTACGAATTCATTCCCCGCCCCACACCTTCTCTCTCCCCCGATCCCATTTACCGCGCTAGCACCGAAAACTACGTATTCGAACAGGAACGCGGCGAAATTTATACCAGCCAGCAGCACTTCGGCACCACTGTGTTATGTCAGCCAGGCCACGCGATCTCTCCTGCCGGCGGTGGTTACGAATCACCGGCTTAGCAGATTTCCAACAGAGTCGAGGTCACGTCGCGTTGAATCTTGACGAGAAGTAGGGGGAGAATTAATTGAAACCGTTCGAATTGCGAGTCGAATGGCAAGAACATCGGCCTCCCTTGGCCCATCCTCCCGCCGAGTTTTCGCCACGCGTTATCGTGTTCCAGGAAAGTGTCTTTTTGCCACGGCAGCCACGGGTCGTGCAGCTGAAACCAAGCCCGTATACTCGTTTCGGTGATTAACTGTTCCCCGGTAGCGACGCGGAAAGGCAAAAGCACGTCGCGTCGCGTCGCGTCTAGCCAGTCTGTTTCGTTTGGTCGTTGTGTACTCAACCACGGTGTTTGGTGTTTACCGGTGTCTGTGCCCCGTGTATATTGCGTGTACCGGCTGGGATCCCTTAAAGAGGACTCGAAGACTCTGGCTTTGCCTCTTGCTCGCGAACTTTACGGCACGGTGAAATGAAACTGCTGAGAGAAAGAAAGCCAGCTTTATTTTGGTCCGCGAACGAACGAACGAACGAACGAGAGAGAGAGAGAGAGAGAGACGCAAGTATGCCGTAATGAAATTCATCGCGCGACGATATTGAATTCAGAATCACGGTTACTTTCGCGACAGTCGAGAATTACCTTGAACGGAATTCCAGGAACGTCTGCAATAATGGAGGCCGTACAGAGGTTCGCCAAGCCTGTTTACAAGGGAGCAAGACCTCGAATGGCGGTCTTCTGCTTAGCATAGCGCGGAGAACGTCTCGGGACGGCATATTTCCTTCGAGTCGAGTTCGAGGAATAATTCCGAGGCGGCACGAGCCCCACCGGCGTAAGTCGCTTTCTCGAGTCGCGGCACGCGCCCCTTCGCTTTCCGTATTAGACTTTGTAATAAGGACCGGTCCTGGTCTTACGTACGTTAATGCACGTTAAGCTTGATACCGCGAGTTTCCTCCCCCTTTTTTTTCTTCTTCCATGTGTTTACGCGTTACGCGCAGAGGACGAAGACAGACAGACAGACTGACAGAGTGAGAGAGCCTGAAGTGTCGCTCGACGAAGTGAAAGGTAATAGAACAATGCAACGATACAAAAATTTTCGATATTAATAATTCGTGGAAATGGAAATGGAGCACGGCGTGCTCCGATTATCGTTGCAAGCAGCGAGTGAAGTAAACAGTCGAGCCAGGAAGCGAAAGCTCGTTATTCCGGAACGGTCTTAATGGGTCCAGATGCTGTTATGTCCAAGGACGGCTTAAACTACTTCTGGACAGCTTTATCCGCCGACTCACCGCGACACGAAACGGCCGACCAATCGTACCGCCTTACACTCGGATTAACAATGCTGTACGACGAGCCACGGAGCAGCCTAATTACACTTTATACCGCTGTATTATAGCGGAGATAGGTATCGGCGGAATTGCATCGCGAAATTGTTCTCGTCGGATAACACAGATTAATAGCGGCCGAGTCGATATCTTTCGTGATTTCACGCTCGACCAGTCCCACGGCCCTCTTTGATCATTCTACCACCAGGATGGCTGTCAAACGTGACGCGAATCACAATCTCGCGTTGTTGTAAGCCCTGTGAAGAACTTGCGTTAATTAAGCTAAACTCACAGTTGGGGAATGTTTTTCAAGAAAAGGGAGGGAACAAAGGAACAAGAGGCATCCCGGTTTTTCGCAAGCATCTCTGTTGACTTCATTTCTCGTGAGCCATTGCCACTCAGACTAATTGCCGCACTAACGAAGAACGCCTCGTTATCTTGGATCGGGAAAAGTTCGAAACGGATTTCGAGAGTTTTTCGTGCCACGCTGGTGGTACGGGCGCGCACCACCTTTTTCACCGCAGACCACAACTTCGCCTGGTACGTTCTTCGGCTGGTTGCAGTTTTTATCACCGGCTCCTGCCACTCTCTCTCTCTCTCTCTCTCTCTCTCTCTCTTTACCCTTCTAGCGTGAATTTAATCGTCTTTCATTTAACTCCGACATCCGCGACTCGCGCGAGTACGTAAGACAGATTAGTCTGGCGAAGTGTCTTCCGGAACCTAATGGTCGTGACAATTAAACGGGAGTTTTGACACAAAACGGTTTGCTCGAGCGAGTAATCACGTTCTACTTGCTTTAACAACTGCACCCCCGACGAACGCTCGTACCCAGAGTACATTCCGGGATAAGTGGATATTACAATATCCGCTTGCTCATCCAGTAAATACCAGAGCTGATATTAGACAGATTTATTCTCCCTTTGAAAGTTAAACGAGCCCGATGGTACAGTTTCGTAACGCTTTGATAAATACCCGCGGTTGACGTGTTTCTCGCTCGTTTCTCCCGATAAAACGAATTCGATTCATTAATCACGGGTTGAATCTGCCGAAAAAAAAGTCTCACGAAGACGTCTCGACGACTTCATAAAAGTCATTCGTCCCTTGAATCGTCCAAGATTCATCTCTCGACCAACCTCTCCCGCCGATACTTCCATTTTCGTTTCATTTTTAATCTCTCGTCGCGTCGGTGTCCTTTCTTCAGGCTACGTCGAATACACACCCTTCCCCAGCGCGGAAGAACGACACGACATCGCCTGTCTGCCCGTGGCAATTCGTGTTAATTAATCATTCGTAAAGAGACCAATAATCGCGAGGGAATCCGTGCTCGTCGTCGGATCATCTCTCGGATCATTTTCTCCGTCTCTCTCTCATCACCTCGTGTCCTAACCATCTTCCCCCGTTCGTTCTTTGCTCTTGCTTCGGTTCGCCTGTCTTCTCCCCTCCCCCGAGCCGTCTTATAAGGGAGGATTAATTAACGCGCAGCTCCGGCTGTACAGCGGGCAACGATCTTCGCGTAATTGCCGCGAGTGGCGTTGCTCCTTCGTGGCCGTTCTCACGGCTTATTTTAAATGCGACGTGAAATCAGCTTAATAGCGTCCCACGGAAATCGTGGCCGTCTTCTTCGACCGTCTCGTTTCTTTCTCTCCCCTCCCCCGCCCTCCCGTTCGTTTCCAACCAGCCAGGCTAGGACTGAGAATCCTAACGGGGCAACGAACCGTGACACTTTTAAGCCGGCCAGGCTGAGACTTAAGAACTTAACGTCGAGCTTCGGCTTCCCTTGTTATCGTCGAGATCGTCCTGGGATGATGACGATTATAAATCAAGCCCGAGCGGCCGCCACTCGTTAACTTCCACGCGCCGCTTACGCGAGTAGGCGAATCTGGGACGAAGGTATCTCCAGATGACCCGGATTTCTCCGTTTCGCTCCGAGTAGCTGCTTGAGAATCGTCTCGCGACTCTGGCTAAAAGGTTACTCGTTGGATCTTACTTGTGCATCGACAGTCTTCACCCTGTACTGACTTTTTTCTTATTTGTTATCAGTAAGTGTATGAATTACGAAAGCTACAGTAGGTAGGCTCTTACATCTTAACTTTTATCACTCTCGAGTCTACGATTCTACCGTGTAACGGTAATCCTGTGCATTGAAGTATTATTCGTATATATTTAAAAAACTGTGCAAAAAATTTTATTAGAAAATCTTTGAGCAAGGAAGAGCTTTTTCCGAAGGTACAATTAATTAATACGACAATGGTGACAGGACCAGGCCGCGAATACTCCAAGAATACTCTAAATACACGAAGTTAATTAATTCCATTAATAAATGTTGCCTTTAACGTCTTTAATTTTTCTGATTAAAATTATCAAGCAATACGGTTAGTTGGATCAACCGCTGCAGTGTCGATCGGGATCTCCAACTTCGTCTTCTTTAAAAATAAGCAGACCAATCTGTTACAAGAAGCCCACAGGAAGCCTACGCGAACGTAGAACACTCAGGACGTCACATCCACGAGTCCAATCCCTCGTTGCGAAGCTTAACAGCGAACAAGTCTGATTCCAATCAGATAGAGCCGTCCTAGAGGGGACAAGAGCTCGAGGGGAAGGGAATGAGAATTAGGAGGGACACGCCGCCCATGCGAATATCTTCTTTCCACTTTCGTTATATCTTCCGAGGGAAGAACAAATTACGGCGATTCTCTATCAGAGAAATAGTGAACGCGACATTACGAGGTGGCGGCGAAGGCGGCGCGCCCCCATTGAAGTTCTACTCTACTCGAAATCGTCGGAATAGGTACAAGTAACGCTTGAAGTTAGAAATTAGTAGTGTTGCCCGGGCGTTTAAAAGATAAAAGCAAACTTTTCCCATTAATGCCCGCAGCCTGGAGTGTGGAGAGTTCATGACATCGCGGAGGAAGAGACGCGAAGCGGTTCGAGGGTTGGTAAAAGGGGTGGAGATGGTGGTGGTGCCACCGGCCGCACTGGCCGACTCAATTGCAACCCCGAACCCCGCAGCCCCTTCCGGTCCAACCGGTTCCCTGTAATTATTTAAAAAGTTTTCGCCTCGTCCCGGCCCAGTCTCTCTCTCTCTCTCTCTCTCTCTCTCTCTGTCGTGCACGAACGCGGATCAGGTATCATTATACTCGTACACACGTACCTTCCAAACGGACACGATTTATTCCTCAACTTGCTCGTTCCCAGCGGCCGTGGTCCGTTTGAGGTAGCCCGTCCTCCAACCAGCCAAAATTAATATTCGCCTATTGGAAGGCCGCGACGCGTCCTTCCCGATGGAGATTCCAATGGAAATATCACCTGCTACCGATTTTCTTTTTTTTTCTTTTTTTTTTTGTCGAGTAATTCGACGTTGCACAGTAAGTTGCGTCCGTATGCAAATTAATTCAATTGGGATAAGATTGGCCAATACGGGAATTTCCGTAATCACCAGAAGGCGAATAACAAAACCGACGAAAATCGGTTGAAGATAAATATAATCGTGGTCAATACAAGGGAAAATGAAGATTTTCTCACGGGAAGTATCATCAGTCGTTAATTAAAAAAACCGTTATAAACAGTAGCACTAGATCCGGAAGTCTTCTCGTTTACAACGGCCTGGTTGATCCATCGGAGGAAGTCTCGTCCATTCCGTGACTGGCTGGCATTGGCATTTAGTAGAGCGCGATGCGAGACCATTCTTCGATATCGTCGGATAGAACAGGCGCGGTCTCATGGCGTATACGTCCCAGCCAGGTTTTATGGTTGGTATAATTTGCAAGCGGCGATGCTTTCTCGAAAATACTGTAATGGAACTATTGCGCTCGCCTGTCGGTGTGTTCGGTTCCACTGTCTCCCTTCCACTCCCTCTATTTCCCTCTCGCGGTGTTCATCGCGCGGAGCCACGCCTGCACGTCCGTTTCCGGCTATTTTTGGCAATTTTCATCCATTCACGTGGCCAAATAATACGCAAGCCGGTGTAGAATTCGCGCGGTCATTTGAAAGGGAAATCGCGCTTTCCCGAGGAAAAAATTTCCCGCACCGGCGACGGGGAGAAAAAATTTTCGATTATATTTCGGCGCGTAAACGTTGTGACAACGGAACGAAACCGTCGGACGAACATCGTGTTCGAAAATTGTTCGATGTCTGGCGCGTGTCAAAACGTTTTGTCCAATTCTCGTCGGCGCTTCAATTTTAACGGCTAATAATTATTAGCCTCGATTTCGTCCGATCAATACATTTTAAGTAAAGTAAGAATTTTTTAAAAATTTGTTATAGAATCATGTGTTGACATCTTAATAACATTTATCGACTGTCTGCTAAGATTAACTCAATTCAAAGTAAATATTATTTATTAGTATTTATTATCATTGTATCATATAATTTATATAATAATTATAATATAGAGATTCTAAGTATAATATTATATAATTTATATAATAAATTATTATCATTCAATATTATTTATTATTCATAAACAATAATACTAGAAACATTTGGAAATCTTTTATCTTAAATTAATTTTGACATCACTGAAAAATTGTTTGTTTAAGTAATACCTTAAAGTTAAATTTATGCCTTTGTTAAACTCTACACACTTTCCTTGATAATTATAATTTTTGCATCATTATAAAAGTTGTAAGACATACTTCAGAAACTGTTAATCCTAATAGCGTGAGCCTCACAACCAAACTTAAATCTAAAACTTAAGTTAAAAGTAATCAAAAAATCGGCAGGAAACATGTTAAACGACGAAGGGAGTAATTCCGCTTCGTTCCATTTGATTTCTTATAATTCGATAGTCGCGCGAGTCTCGATATCGTTGTGTCAACTTTTTGATCACGTTAGGTCGGATAGATGGCCGGGGGTAATTTCGAAAATGCATTTATGATTAACAACATGATTATTGGTCCCAGCAGACTGGCCGGAACTGATCAGAGCCGATGCGTTTATAATAAATTTGGCTTGGGTATTTCAATTTAGTAAATCGGTCTCCTTTCATTAATTATTCGGCCTGTTTCCGCCATTGAAATTGCTTCGCTCCGGCCACAATATCAATCAATAAACATATTACCCGGGAGGGTTATCAGATCGCATCTTTTCGTTCTTTTCCGCATTTTATGATTAGACTTGGCTCTCGGACGTTAACCGAATAAATACGCGGATAAAATCAGCGAACGAAATACGTGAAGTGAAATTAGAGTTCCATCCGTCAACGATCGTTCGTCCAGTTGATATTCCACGATTTTTCCAGCGATCTTTTGTTTTCGTTGCGCTCGCCGTACTTTATTAATCCGTTTTCCTGCCCAACCGGAAACAGATACCTGCACGCTGAGAATTTCGAGTTTCCGAACGCGGCGCTCAGTTGAGTTGCAAATTTGCAAACTCAAATGGAATTTGGAAAATTGCCGGCCCTGTGCGAACATCCTTCGCGCGCCATTAAAATTGACAATCCGCCGGTCTTGACGCGGATTACGTACGACAGCGATGTTTCACACACGCCCGAAAACGGAATTTTTTATATCGCGAGAGAGTGTGTTGCTTTTCGCTGCTCGCGCGCGCGAGGAAAACAGAGGCAGGCGAAGAAGTAGGAGGAACGAAATCTGTTTAGATTTCTCCTGTTCACAGTCTAATTCCGGTTTATCCGAGTCTGTTTAAATTTTCAAGCCTCGAGTCTTATCCAGCGACGAGCATAGAGTGGAAAAAGGAAACAAGAAGAACGTGTCGCCGAAAATCGCACGTTTCCGTTTCGCTGACGCAAGAACGAGGGCCCTTTGATTGTTTTTCCTCACTTTTAACCAGCGCATGGAGAGTAATTAACGCTGCCAATGGGAGCATTCTCTATTCATTATCGCTTTGCGATAGCATGCCTCTGATAGTGCGCGTGCTATGATATCATCGAGGCATTAACGACTCTGAAAACACCGAGGCGCGCCGCTTTCGCCGATTGAAATCGAGCTCTCGCCTATCTGGAGCATTAATCCTTCCGAGCCCCCGTGATCGGCCAGCTGATAAAAATACATATCGACATAAATTGCCGTCTCGAAGCCGGTTGAAATCGAAACGGATCGCGCGAAAAAAAAACTGCCATTGTCCGCCCTACGAATGATAAATTCGCGTTTTCGCATCGATCCGCAACGACCGATTGTGCCGCTCGAATCGACAATACCGGAAATATCCCTTTGCGTTTCGCATCGGGGAGGATTTACAACGGATCAGCCGGTTATAATACTCGATCGGATTTAATAAGATCGAATTCTGATTTCGTGGCGTCGTCCCTTCGTCGTATTATTTATTACGCCAGCTTATTGCTCGATTTGTCGTTCGTAATTATTAATTACTACGGAAGTCGCGGCTCGTTCTATTTTGCACCTCGTTGTTCGTTAATTTTAATTAATTTTCGAATTTAAAGTGACGCGACGCGCGGCTCGTTGAATTTCCCCGTTCTTTCCGGTTCACGTTTTTCGTCCGTTCGTTCGTGCACCAGCAACACGTTCGTTGTTTTGCTACGCTATTACCAGGCTGCTTATTAACAGATGCGTATTATACAAACAACGAAAATTATGTACGTGAATAATTAGCCGGCGAGGAGGAGGAGGGGGAGAGAAGTAATTTACGTGGCATCTTACCGACGATCCACGCGGAACAAGTTTCCCGGAAGGGTGAAGTCAGAATTATTCAATAAGATCGATCGCGCGGCTCAATTTCGCGGCGGGCGGTGGCTTCGGGGATATATAGAACGGCGCCGAGCGGAACACTAACTTCGTATCGTCGAGTTTACCGTGGGATTGAGAATCTACCGAAAACGAAGCGATGGTTTCACAAAGGTGGGCGCAAAGAAAGAACACGGGGCAGAGGCGGCTGGGGCGGAGGGGAGTGACGAAACAATGGCAGGCAGCGGCAATATGTTCGCGCGGAAGACACGCGTGTGCATAAAAATTTAATACAAAAAATTCTTACAGTGCATGCCTCGTAAAAGTTTCTTTACGATAAGAGGAGCGCGTGTTTGAAAGGAGGAGAAACCCAGACACGGGAGAAGCTCAAACACGAGTGGGGTTATAAGTTGCGGAACCGCACAAGCCTGAAAGAACTAATATATTCCGGCCAGACAGAAATAAAATTATTCATCCGAAAGAGTATTATCGATATCCTGCAGATATCGAGGCTGCCCCTCCCCGGCCCTAGGCCAGGATATTCAGATGAATCGATACCAGCTGTTTTCTTTTTCTGAAATTAATTTCGCCCTGAAGCGAGCCTTGATCCGGTTCGTTTCTTTTTTCTCGTAATGTCATTTCGACGACGACGACGACGACGGACCTTGGCTGTACTATCCATCTGATCCATCGTTTCGGTTTCCGATATTAAAAATAACAACTTTCTTTCCGCTGCCCGATGGATTTCCACTCGCTTCGCGATTGCTCGATCGTTTCGTTCGTCCCTATTCTGCGAAATTCAGCCACATAGAGATTCCAGACTTCTTCCGCGGAAAATCAGAATATTTATCGGATTCTGAACGAATTTTACGATAGCGTTTACCGCGAAAGTTATTCGCACAATCGCGAATGTACAGAACATTTGCCAATCAAATTGTTGCTTCTTTGTGAAAACTGTCGTTCTTACGACGGTCAAAATTAGTTGGTTGTTTAATCGCACAATAAATGTCTTTCGGTGTGGAGCAACGAGGTTATAGCAAAGTACATGGAAAAAGCATTAGGAATAAGGGGATATTCTAGGCATTAGTGGAAAGTGCTAGCTTGTGAATGGAGCTAAGAGCCTGAAAGCGGAGAGAGGATCGAAGTGACTTTGACAACGAAGTGACTTTGACAACGACGAATGTGGCATCTGTTCGACGAAATAATTTTATATAATTTATATATAAATTCTAAATTTAATAAATCGTAATATACATATACCGATATCTAAATCGTAATAATATACATATAACACGAACAGAGTACGACAGAGAGTAACAACGTTGCAAAGAATTGAACGAAATAACGCAAAACGTTAAATATCAGAAACCACCCACCTACACTTTTCTATCATTTCGACGGTGTTATTAAAATTTAATCAGACCGGTTTTCACGTCCGGCAAAAATTCCACGATAGCGATTCGCCGCGTTATCGGGAGCATCGATAACGTCCCTCCTCCTTATCCCATCCCTTATCGCGAAAGCTAATCGCGCGCAATTGGAGCGCGCGTTGCCGTGGCGCGAAAGCGGGGGACTGGAGACTCTGCCGCTGTAAAAGTCAGCTTCGAGCGTGGCTGAATATTAAAACATCTCGTTGAATAATTCTCGGCGAGCGGCTGAAAATAGCCAAGAAAGAGAAGAGATCGGGACGGGGAACACCGCGTCGCTCGTTCCACGTAGACCGGCGGGCGTGCCGGCGCTTGTCCCGCCGAGAAAGACAATTTCAGGTTAGGAAGCACTTCATCACTAATGCATAAAGCCGTGAGAGAAGGAGAGAAGGAGAAGGAAGGGCGAGGAGAGTAGCGCGCCGCGGCACGGGCAAACGAGAAACGGAGACGGAGACGGTGACGAGACGGGACAGGAGTGGAGGAAAGGCAGTGAGAGGTTAGGTGGTAAGGGGGTTTAACCGACGGCAGCCATGTTTGTATAATATATTCGACTGCAATAATAGAGTCACTTTGGAAGTAGCATTACCTGCTTGCTCTACCACGCCGGCTTCGTAGATTGCAGCAACGACTGTTTGCACTCGCTAAATATAATAAAGCCAGAGGTTCTCAGATTCGCGCAGCGATCTGCGCTCACTTCCGAATTCAGCTGCGAGAGTGAAACCGGAAGAGGCTTGCCTGCGAACGATCGCCGCGAATGGCTTCTGGATCGCGAAGCGTGCATTTCAACAGCCAGAGTTTCACGCGCTTCTATCAAGCCCGCTTTATCGGCGTCGCTGTTGACTTCCTGCCGGGCGGGATAACCGGGGCAACCAACGAGCAACCGGATAACGGAATTCTGACACGGGGCAAGCCGCGACGCAACGCAACTCCTCGTCTCGTTTGCCGTCGTAACGAATTCGCGCAACGAATCGGCTGGTTTCGACTCGTCTCGCTTAAATTCGTGTAAATCGGGATCGGTTGGCGGTTGATGTGACACGCGGTACACCGTGACACGCGGATTCGCATGCCAGACGTCGTAGATTCGCAATGATTGACGCGAACACGTGCATTCGTGGGAAATTAACAGAAACACGAAGGAAAGTCTATTTTTAGCCTGTTTTTTTTTTTTAGAGAAGCGAGAACATCTCTGGAGTAACTACAGATTTTTCTAAAAGAAGTTTAACCGTGTTTGAATAATCCGCAGCCACGCAATCAACAAGTCAGAATATTTTTACGATCTCCTCGAGCGAGTTTCTTGCAATCTGCTGATCTCTGCCGTGTCTTCTCTCGGTCTAATTTCCAAGTTCCCCTCCGGGACTGAAGCTCGGGAACTTCATTTACCGTAACTTTTTTTTTAACACGTTGTAAGTCGTACGTAGCTGAAGGGAAGGGGAACGAGTGGCGAGGAGCCGAAGGGGAAAGAAAGAGAAAGAAGGAGAGTCACAAGAACATTATTCCGACAAGCTTTCCGACGTACAAAGGCGGTCGAAGGAGACGCAATGGCATCACGCCAGGGCCGAACTTTGTCGCTGAATCTTCACAAAAGAAGTCTGCCGGTGCCGTCGTTCAACGTATCGAGATATCTTTTGTAGCAGGTGCGACTACGAAACGTTCGAGAGGGAAAAAAAGTAAAGGCTACGTTCCTTCGCGTTTATTGACTCCGGCAGTTTAGACGCGGAGACAGACACGGAGCGTGAACGGAAATTTCGACGATCTTTCTCTTCTGCCTGCCCGGGTAGGGCAATCGCCACTTTTGATATCCGCGAAATCGTTTCGTCGATTAATTAAAGTACAGGGGAATAACATTAAGTTAAGAAATTCCTCCTCCGTTCACTTCGGCCTCGATATCAGAAAAGCGGAATAAATTCTACAGGGTAAATATCAGCTGTGACGCATCGATTTTCCATATTATTAAACAGAACGTCACCGGTCTGATGCATTATTGATTAACTCGGCCGACTCTTGCCTTGCGTTAATAGGTTTCGTTGCTCGTTTCCTTCGGCTATTCCCCCCCCCCCCNGCCCTTTGTCCCGTTGCCCGGTCGCGTTCGCTTTGTCCCTCACGGTGGTTTTCTTTTTCATGCCGGTCGAGTGTCCCTTGCCACCCTTTTTTCGCTGCTCGCCCTCGCTAAACGGCGAATAATCGTCTGGCCATGATCCTTTTGTTTCCGCTGGAACAATGCGGTCAGTGTCTCGGGTTCGTCCCGCAGCTGCGTCTGACCGCAGCTTGCCCGTTACTACTTGAGAACTTCGCTCATTCCCGCGGCCTCCGCGTTCCCTCGTCCCCCTCGTTGCTACCTGCCCTTTTTCTTCGCGTTGTTCGCGCTCTTCACCTTTTCTTCTTCGCCTCGTCAACCGTTCGACTACACGGTGCTTCGTGAGACATTCGACGCACCTGTCTTTGCGAGTTTCTTCTTTATTCGCACGAGGGGACAAATTTGTTAATCGAGGGAACCTGCTGAGGGGAGGAAAAAGAAAAAAAGAAGAAAGAAAGAAAGGAGAAATGGGATTTGTGAGTATTCCGCTTTCAAGCGTCATTCGTTCCTGGAGGTTTCCATTATTCCTCGGTTTTACGGTTTCACGGTTCGCCCCGCAGTGATGCAGAGTTTTGTTTGCGAGTAATTAAGCATGGGAAAAGGATAGTTTGGTCGGCGCGGTGAACGGAAAGCAGATTATTTAAAAGATTAATTAGAATAGGGACCGCAATGGTGGATAATGATGTCACTTTGTACGTAGTTGGCGCGGTGTGGTGCGTCATAATCTCTGCTAAAGGGAGTTTAAAACACGACAATGGTTAATATCGGAAAGTATTTGCCCAGCAAAGCGCGACGTAATACAATTTTTCAAACGTCGAAATCGTTCGTCGTCGAGTCAAATTCGGATGAAGAACGAAAATCAAGGATACATCTCGAACCTTGTCTTGTTCGTTCATTTTGACAAACGGCACGCGTTCACGAGAGCTTTCTACAGGCGGGCGAAGATTAACAGGCACGGTTTTAATCTATCAGCCAGCTAAGTAATCACCCTTTTCGCCGACGTGTCCACGTGAAACGTTCTTCATACTATTATCACCGGGTTTTAATTTAACACCTCGATCAACACGGTGATCGCAAAACCCCTCGTTCTCTTCGTTGTTTTTCGAGTTTCCGCAAGTTTTAATGAACCAGCGGCACGCAACGAGGCGGCCAACTGGGATTCTTGCCTCGTTCGTGCGAAACATTCTTTAATATCCTATCAATTTAATATCTCCTCCTCTTTTTCATTCTCTCTTCCTTTCTTTCCTATATATTTACAATCTCCTTCTCTTTCTCTCTTCTTTCAACTTCTTTATTATCTCTTCCACTCTCTTTCTATCGTCTTCCCTCTCCTCTATTTTAATAAAGTGTCATCCATGGCGAAAGGTCCGCGAAAAGTGGACTTCGCTTAATTGCATTTTTCCTGTCGCTTTCCTTCTTCTTCGTCCTGCCTTCTTCTTCGTTCTTCTCGTTGTAGTAGTTCGCGTTGTTGCGAATCGGTCGCCCCGTATTTCCCAACGTTCGCCAACGAATATAACCAAGAATCCTTGCTCTTATTATATTTACAATCGATGCAAATGCTATCTCACAGTTGTAGCAATGATATGCTTGCGTCTTGATTTTGCACTTACAAACACTTCGTTACGAGGATATTTAAAGTTCAGGCTGATCGTCTGTCGTGTCGGTTCGCTCTATGGCTGAATGGCAGAATAGCAGACAGAGGTTTCTTGTTTTCGAGAGAATTTAAATTTCTCCTTTTGCCTGAGAGGAAGCTTCCTCCTTGGATGGAAAGAATAGGGTTGCATTCAGAAAAGAGAGGATGTTAGAAGTAACACTCGTATGATAGAATAGTTCTGCTCCGATGGCATGATGGATAGTTTGGAATCACGTGACGGTCAAATAGATTTGTGAGATATGGAAGAGATGAAGGATGATGCAGATGATTGTTCAAAGAAGGAGAAAGCTACGCAAACTGGCATGGAAAAACCCGACAAACAAACAAATGCTGTTAGGATCACGAATTTCGTTAATTTATTATTTAATGAAATTAGCAACCGAATCGAACATTCTGTGTGAATGAATCTTGCATTCGAACGAAGAGATAAAGGATGATGCAGATAATGATTGTTCAAAGAAGAAGAAAAGAGAGAGGAAGATACATAAACTGATATAGAAGAACTCTTAGAATCACGTATTTCGTTCATTTATTATTCAATAAAATTAGCAACCAAACCGAACATCCTGAGACATGAATCTTCTATTCGAACGAACGTAATGCATCTTTCTACACATAGATATTGCCTCATCCTCTCGTCGTTACAGATTTAACGCGGCATCGATGGTATAACTCGCGGATCTCGCCGTTTTATCGGATGCAGCACGTGCGGGCGAACGCCAGCGAAAATTCGCGTTTAACCAGCCGTTTCCGTCCACTTACTACCTAACGTATATCTAATAATAGTCATTTCGGGCAATTGTCATCTGTGTCCTTATTGGTTTCCAATATTACATCGATAATTTCTAGCTTGCCCTACCCCTCGCTTAATAGCCATTTTCGGTTGCGCGGAGAGACTCGCAGCACAAAAGAAGAATCCCCGTTCCAAATCGTTGTCGTTTCAATGGAAAATCCCCATCCACCCTCTCTCTCTCTCTCTACATTTCCCCCGTCCGGATTATCCCATTTCATCCCATCCATTTTCTCGGCTTTTTATCTTTGTCCCCCTTTCCCCTCCGCCGCAGCGGTGGTCACTGGTCCACGGTCGTGCGTAGCTTCACGTGGTATCACGTGGTTTTACATCATCGTTCAAGACTGACAAGATTAAAGTCCCGGTCTCAGCTAGCGGAGCGGGCATATTATTGGAAAATGGAGCCGCAGCATCCCTACGTGCACCGTATACGAGAAACCTGCAGGCAAGAATTGATTCGAAACGCTCGGACGGTGGTCAACTATTCGAACCACCCTCACCACCGGCACTTCCAACCGAGGGTTTCTCTCTCTCTCTCTCTTTCTCTCTTTCTCTTTCTCTCTCTCTCTTTCACTCTCTGTCTCTCGTTGTTGCCTCAACGGCCACGCCACATAAGCCCCGCTCGTTTTATTCCCCGCCGTGCTTCCCGAATGGCTGGTACCGCGTGTCTCTGCTCCTCGTGTCCGAGCTGGAGCAGCGCTGCTCGGGGATGCTCCTGGCCCCCGAGATTAGTGGCTCTAAATCAGCCGCGGAAACGTCGGTCCGTGCTGGTTCCAGGGGTGCAGTGGAGGATTCTGACGGCGCAAGGGCGGGTGAAGGGAAGGCCAGGCCAAATAATCTCGCCGGCCAACGGCGCGTGGGATTAAGGAAGTCTGTGGTCTTTCCGAAATCTCGGCTACCATCTCACCGTCAGCCGATCACGCGACCACGATCTACGTGAGCGGAGTATCTTCTAGGAAAAACGTGTACCAAGGACGGAGGGTGATCGAACGGCTGATATCGTGACGTTATTACGCAGCTGCCAAGCAGCGCTGGTAGCTGGATTCAACGGACGATTCTTTTCTTTTTCTTTACTATTTTTTTTTCTTCTTTTGTACGTTAGGTCGAAAAGTCGTTCTTTTCATTCTCTGGGAGGAGGTTGTGTCGATTGAAAGTTTTATTAATCAGTTCGATGCGAAATGCCAAGTGGCAGAAACGAAAGAAGTTTGGAATCTTTAGGTAGTTTCGTGATAATCTACTCCGAAGTATATTTTACGTTGCACTCGACAAATGCAATTCTATGCCCTTGTCACTCATTATTTAAATGTTCTTCAACGTAGCTTCTCATTTGGCATTTCATTTTTTAAACGAAATAAAATAGAAACGCGAGAATGAGATATTAGTAATCTCTAATTGTTAAGTTTCGCTAACTATTCTTCATTTATATAATAAAAAAACATTCTCTCAATATTATTCCTGATATTCTATTTTTTACTTACGAGTCAGTACGAATTAACAGTATCTTCCCTCACACCTGTTCGCTATAATTTTTACTCGACGAATCCGCTGAAAGTCCAGGTCAAAGTTGAACGTTCCCTTACTGTTTTCTCGAACCTATTCCTCCTTCCTCGTTGTTTCGTTTTACCACCAGGGTAGCGTTCGCGTTCGCGTTTCGTTTGTTTAAAGACTTCGCCGTGGCGCGATTCTATTAGTATCAATCATCCACGGCATTAACGGAGTGAGGAAGGGTGGAAGTTCCTCGGCCGGATTGAAATATCATTTTAGCCAACGTACACGTAGATCCGTTGATCCGATGGCTTGGCTGTGAAAATTTTCTTCCTGTCCACGCCGACTCCGCGAGAATTTATCGAGCTGGATAAAAGTGAACGACGAAACGGTCGGTTCCTCTTTTTGGCCACCACCCAGATCCGACGGGCAGAAGGAGCGCGGCAAACCGTGTGCGAACGGACGAGAAGAGAATAATTTTTTGAGAAAATACATCTTTCCAGCTCTTGATCTCGCGACGAGATACTCGTCCGTTCTACAGACTATATACCGCGCGTGATGGCGCTTGACGTTGCAAGAAGGATAAAGCACCTCCCTGCAATTTTTTATCTAAATGCTCTCTCGCCTCGGAGGGTTGCTCGTTCGTTGGCGGCAAGGTCTCGTGTATCGTTTCACCGATCCGCGATGGAAAGATCGAATCGAGGAGTGGTTGCTTTCGAGAATTATGGTCCACAGTTGGTGGACATCGATACGATTCTCTTAAACAGGAGATTTAATTGTCAGAATTTTTGACTACAGACTTTTCGTTAGCTTTTCATATTTCTCAGGTAGAATATTAAGAATTAAGAATACAACGATGAGAACAGAGAGGCCTCTCACCGGGCCGTGGCGAAGGTTACCAGCGAAATTAGCTGGTCGTTATAAACGAATATTAAATTTTCGCTGCAACGTTGCAAATCGCGTCGAAAGGAGATCCGCGGAACGTTTCGCACGTTCGACTCGCGATGAGAAAACGTTTCCGCGCGATCGTCACGTAACGCATTAAGCCGCTTTGCATTCCGTGTGTAGGACGACGGAAACGAAAGGGGGTCGTAATATTTTTTCTCCGCTGTGTGCGTTCGCGTGCACGTGTGTGCGTGTATTTGTGCGTTTGTATCCGATTTCGCGTCCGCTTCAGCCCGCCTTTGGAACTTCGAGTTTCCGAGGTTTAATTTCGCCCGGGACGATAAGACAAACGATCGGTCATAACTTAATATCCGTCTCATTTCCATACGGCGCGGCGCGCTGCTATTTATTACAGTTTGGCAACGCCTGCAGACAGCCAATTGCGTGCATCTAAGAATGGCCCTCGCGGCCCCCGTGATTTATTTCCACGGCGAGTGTGATCCCGCCGACAAAACGGGGATTCGCTCGTGCGTTGCGCCCGATCCGCCGCGAATTTGCGACTTTCACGCCACGGAATAGATTAGTCGGTCGATTTTTACGGTCGTTGTCCATGATCTCGTTTTTCCCCATCTGTCCACCTCGTGTCCATTCGCGATTATCAAATCGGGCGAAAAATCGATTCACGCTCCAGAGACACCGATGTGTTCCACGTCTTTTTCTCTCTCTCTCTCTCTCTCTTTTTTCTTTCTGAGAATTTATTCGATTCGATATATATATATATATATATATATATATATATATATATATATATTCGCATTTACTCGTAAACACTCGTAGTTCGTGTTCCAGCGAAACGTTCGCGAAAAAGCTTTGATACGTAAGCTTTTTTATTCGATCGCATGCGACAGCGTATCGATTCCCCTTGCTTGTAAAATTGCACGGGATACGAAATGTACAGAGCACGTTGTCGTAATTGTACGATTCCATTTGTTCGAAGCGCTGCTCGATATTTCCACGAGCCTCTAAAATCGTTTACTTTATAACCGCCGTTGAATGCAGGAATCAAATTCCAGCGGTTGTCACCTCGTTGCAACATCGTCTCGCGAGTCGTTCGCTTCTCTTTTGCGAGACCGTAAAGAAATGTTTCCATCACGTGCATCGCGCATGATTTCTCGGTTGCGTTTGTATCTCTCTTGTGTCCCTCCACGTTCCGTGGTTGCGCATTCGGCGTGATGTCGCTTAGTAATCTGTTGACAAAGCGACATTCAGATTTCAATCTCTGCTCTGTTGTCTCCTCCAAACGCAAACGGCCGGGGAATCGACAAATTCTGTAGAAAAACGATCGTTGCCCGATCTCGACGAAGTTATTCGTATATACGATCGTTCCCGGCGAGTGCAAAATTCAACAGAGCGGAGCTTAACGAGGTCGTGGAACACGCGAAGCGCGTCGGAGNGAGCTTAACGAGGTCGTGGAACACGCGAAGCGCGTCGGAGAGGGCACGAACAGCCGGGCGCATGTCCTAACCTGTGCGCTCCTATTTCCCTTTCTGCTTGTTCGCCGGTTTCTCTCCGTCTCTACCCGCGTCGTCTGCTTGTCTTTCTCCTCTCAAAGCCCCTCTCGATCTCGTATTCGCCGTATCCGAGTTGAGAGGCGTTTTCCCTTTGGAGGAAAGCGAACATTCCGACGCAACGAGAGAAAATAGTGCGGTGAACCCCGTTGGAAAATTCCCAGGCGCAATGAGTGCTCGATGTAATAATCGAAGTTGAGAAATT
>NIPQ01101336.1:2249-18690 GCA_002806875.1 Lepidotrigona ventralis hoosana
TGCATTGGGTGATCTGCTGGTGGAGAATTTTGCTGATCAATGGATTTCGTAATGAAGAACGGATTTGAAAATTTTTGCTTTGAATAAGATAATGGCGGTGAATGCTTATCAAAGGCTAGTTATTTCTGCGTAATTTGATCGGTTCAATTTTTTAAATTTGTGAATTTAAAAATTAATATTTTAACTTTCCTCAAGTTTAGAAATTAAAGAATTTGAATTTTAATTGAAGTTCTAGTTGAATTTTTTTTAATTTGATGTAATTCAAAACTTTCTTTCATTTTCTCAATTTTAAAACTGTCAAGTTTTAAATATATGAATTTTGAGATATTTTTTAACTTTGATAAATGTTTCTATTAAGAATATTGACGAGATAATTAATTAATAATATTTTTAGATAATTATTTAGCCTCCAAATTAGAAAACTGCATGTAGAACTAACTAATAATAAATACTTATAGAATTATATATAAAACTAACTAATAAATAATGGTTATGGTAGTTATGGTTATTCCATGACAATCTTTAATTTTTTCTTGTATTAATTCTCTTTAGGATAACATAAATCCTTTGCTCTTGCTATCCATAATTATCCACTTCCACTAATTTACTAATTTTTCTATCCTTAGCACCTGCAAAGTAGTACAAATTTAATTATCATTCTCCTTTAACAGTTCTAAAATCCAATTTTACTTACCATTAGTTACATCATACTATTATTATCAGTTAACTTATTAAGCTCCAACAACGCATTAACATATTTTTCTTTAAACTTTCAAATTCTCAAATTTTCAAAATTTCATATTTTTAAAATTCCAAAGTTCTTCCAAAGTTAATCTTCAAAGTTATTGTAAAATTATTCAGTTCACATGCTAACACTTACAGCTTGACCTTTAACGAATTAATTGCTACCTAATTTAAAATGTATTGACCTTTCTCCTAAAAATTCAACTTCCATCAAATTGCAATCAAATGGGCATCAAATTTCGAAGCTAGCTTTCAAAACTAACAACGGTAACAATCTGACGATAAGGAAGATTTCCTCATTTTCGCAACCACAAACATTACAAATACAATTTACTGAGTCTAAGTGGTTCGTTGACCGTTGTTGACGCTGCGCCGGTAGCTGCGACAAAGAGTGGGAGAAAACGATCCGGGCGTCCACTTACGACGAAGAGTTAGATCAACATCATTTTACGCGACCGGTGTTCTTCGGTGCGCAATGGTTGTCAATTTGCAGGCGCAGCTGGACGTTGCATGGCTTATTTTGTAGGTACACAGTAGGCTGTTGCATTTCATTATGTAAGTGCACTTGGTCCCATGTAATCATCTCCGTTAATGCGGCGCAGACACGTACGCTTTACACGGGAATATAAATAACAACATATGCGTTTCGCAACCGGTTCTACGTGCAACTATTCTAACCTCGCGTTAAATGACATCACGCACACATATGCTTCGCTGCTGCTTGTTACGAAAATCAGCGCTCCAGAGGGCGCTTCAGAGATCTTGCACTTAAGTTAAGATTTAAGATCCAACGTTGATATGTTTTTGTTCCGACGTTAAGGCGATCATTTCGTGATCCAGTTTCGTGATTTCAATGAGGTTTGAATTATTCGATTAACTGAAATTAAATTATTAAATTAATTCAATTCGAAGTACTGGATTAGTTTCAAAGCTTTTAAAGAATCTTCTTTAGAAAGAGAAATAAATCTTAATATTTATTTCTTGTCAAGCATGATCAAAAATTCCTGTCCGTAGCCATGTAGGAATTTCGTTAATGTGTGAAGTAGAGATCCGTGTATCTAGGTTAATTTTCTTACAATTAGTATGTAATAACTTCACGTGTGGACTAAATACTCAGATAATCAGCTCTCATAATTAGCTATTTGAAAATGACTTCTCTCCTTTTTGTTTCTCTTCATTACAAGACGTATGAATTATTATCAATTTTCACTTCATAATGTTGAATTCACTATTTAATCTCTGTTTTTCAATTTAAAAAAATTACAGAGAGTTATAAAATTATACAATATACATATATAATTCAAAATCATCATCAATAGTATATACATATGATTAAAAATCATTTGAATTACCAGAATAATTATTACCAGAATAATTATTACCAGAATAATAACAAATAGAAAATTCCTTTGTTTGTAAGAAATGGGATAGATCCAAGTGGAAGAGTCTTTCATATCAATTGAAAGTGAATTCAATCCGCTTTCTCGTGCAATGGAATTGAAAATTCCATTCTCTGTGCTTCTGACTGAGTCATGTGTAATAATCGGAACTTGGATTATCCTTGAACAGAGATATAATTAGTATAAAGAATGTAAAAAATCATGAAATTATTAAAAATATTATGCAACAAACTTGATAATCATTGTTTGCAACATTGATTAACTTTTCAATAAAATACTTAATATTTCTCTTTCAATTTAAAAAATCATTTTACACGTACAGTTAATAACTGTTGACTTATTCATGAATGAAAGTTTCTTTATGAAACATTTCTTATTTTACAACCGGATGAAATTATGCCCAATATTGTGCTATTATAGTGTGGTAGTACTATTGTCTGGTACACAATATGGCACGCGTGATTCATAGTCTGTGCGAGTTTTAAAAAACTTTGTTTCCTCGTAAGAGGATACATATAACAACATGATTCCTTAACGAGAGCTTGTTGCAGTCTAACGGAACTCATTGTCAGTCTAATTTCTTCTTTTCTTTTTTCCTCTTTCCTGTAATCGTGTTTAATCTTGCGCTGATTTTGAACGCGAGATGATGCAACGTTTACCTGTATTTCTCTCTTTCTCTCTATTTCTCGTACACTCAGAGGCTTTCTCACGACAGACACGGGAGGAAAACGCTAGCTCACGACTCTAATTTCTCGCCTACGCAACGCGAGCTGCCTTGATCATCTCGCGCTTTCGACGAGACGCATCTGTTCTACTCCTGGGAATGCATCTGGTACTTTTCATATGAACTGTTCGTTATTCTTTTATTATGCTGCTGCCTCGATGATTACGAGGAAACTATAGTCGATGAATCAATATATTAGATTGTTGTTGTTTTATTAGAAATCTTAGAAGTCCGAGGTATTGGTAGTTCTTCTTTTACACATGTAGTCTAAAATTATGAGTGTCATTTACTTATGGTTTAGGTTAGGTTTCCTAGATCTCAATGAAAAATTATCTGTGAAGTTGATTAATAAAGAGAATTATAATTGTAGAACTTTGTTTCTTTGAAATATCTTTATGATCAAATATTCCTAGTAATCTTCTAGGAACTATTAACCAATCGTCTAGTGACCAATGAACATGACTAGAAACAATCTTCAATTAAGCTATGATTAAAAAATATACTTTGGAGTTTGAAAAAAACAGATCTCCGAATCGTTTCCTAATCGTTTTAAACTTTTAAAACGATCCATAAATAAAATGTAATTATTGACTATGAGCACCTGTATTCGTAAATCACTGAGGTAACCTTCAACGTGTATAATCTACAAATATCATATCATAGATCTCTGAAGCAACCCTTAAGGTGTGTCCCATAAATAATCCTCAATGTCTAATGTAATTAACTAGGCCTTAATTTCTAGTTAACTCTCGCTCTAATGATGAGCATAGGAATCGTGCAGTGTGAGCCACCATTGAATACTCAATACGGTGTCCCAGGGAATTATGCTGGGAGTAATAACAACCATGGAACATCGGCTGGAAATGGTTTTGGTAATCATCATTACGACCATGGGAACGATAACGATTACGTTGATCAGGTAAGGTGAAATCGTGATCTAAAATGTATCAATTGACACCTCAATAGATTTCTGCTAACGCTAATAACACAAGTCATCCACTTGAACTCTGTTAAAATGATGCTCAGAAATATACATAAAATGGTTAGGTATAATTTATTTATTGCTTGCCATTTAAGATTTCTTCTTTTGTGCATCTAACGATCACGATTGCTTAAACTTAATTATCTTCCTCTTGGGCTAGTTTCAGAACCACGAACAATTCGCTGTTGCGATAGAGACTGAATTGCGTTCTCTTTAACGATTGATGCGCTACCCTAGGGAAATGTATTTTAGTATTAGCGATATTGCACTGTCCTAAGAAATTGCTAAATTAATTTATCAAACAAATGAATGATGTAATACAAAAATTAAATTAACATTGCAGCGATATATATATATATATTATTATTTATATATATATATAAATAAATAATGAAAGAAATATAGTAAGAAAATTAAAGAACAGAGTCTAATTTTTGATAAGATATTAATTACTGATTAACTTACAATCCAAAAAAATCTAGTCTCGAATGATTTAAGTCGTCAAATTGTGCTGCCTATTAATTCATTCATCCTGCATTTCTGCCACAGTGTTTCGTAGTAGAGGTAAGGGTTCCAAGAGATGAATAGATCTGGGTTAACGCTGATTCTACAAGTAACATTGAACTTTGTCGAGCACTGAATGCACGATCTGGTTACGTAAATCTAGGATGGATCGATCGGTCATCGATTTTACTCTTTATTTTTAACTAGATAGCATCTGTTCCCTTTGTCTTTACTGTCTTCTATCGTAACACGTTATTCTGAAAGATCAAACCTATTAAAATTATTAATTAAAATTCGCAAGATTGTTATTTTATAATACAGATGTCTATCCTTAAAAATTTAGGCACAAGATTTATATATTTATGTTCTCTCATTGTAATTTTTATTCTCAATTTTATTCTCAATTTTCGTTTACCTATTTATTAATTTCCGATGAAAATCGTTTGTTTTAACTGTAACAGGTGAAGAATTATTATAGAATTGTTCGAGGGAGATCACAGGCCGTGAATTAACCACTTGTTTCGTACCACCATTAAGGGAATTTATGTTGTTCAGCTTTGTTGCGACAGAGAACAATAACCACTCCTTGAGTCGCTGCAACACCAATGAAATTACGTTAACACGTGCAACTACAATGTTGCCAAGCCAATGGTGAATGTTTTTAATGATTTCATCAAAAAATTTTCTTCCTTTGGAAGGATATAACCCTCAATTATTCAATATGCATGTCATTTTTCACCTATTCTATAGCACGAACAAATTGGTAATCTTATTTAGTATGTTAATTCCTTGGTTTCAGTAGAAATTGAATTTTCCACATTAGAGAGTTATTTAGGCAACAAACATGGCTGTGTTGATTTAACGAATGTAACTTTAACTTTAAAGCATTGATATTTCAAATTGTTGCAGAAATTGCAAACTTTCTGATTCAGAAACATTCAAAGAATTTTATTTTCAACAACATTTATTTATAAGTAAATCTAAAGCCTTGAAATTTCAAGCTTTTGTACAAACTTCAGTTTAAGATTCATCCTCAAAAATCTATTTTCTCTTGTTGTTGTCAAAAAGAATATCGAAATAGATTAGGCACATTTTTTTCGATTTCAAATTCCTTGTCTGAAGATTTAGAGGAGTATAACATTACCTATAAACATCTACAACGTCAGAACGCGTCTTATAACGTGAGATTGATGCTTCAGAGATGGAGGAAGAGATGATCCATGGTACATAAGTACTGAGGTAGCTCTATCCTTCTAGATGATCATAAGATGAGCAGCACGTGGCCGTTGGAATGGTTGCTCTACGCACTCGATGGGTAAACGAGTTTATCATGTATGAAATCAGGAATGTTGGCATAACTTTCTTGGGCTCTAATGGAGAACGAGCGTTAGCGAGAATGCAGAACAAATGCATTCGGATTGGTTGAAAACATTGAAACAAATCTCTCACCAAGAAGACGATATATTCGAAAAAAACATTGAATAAAATTGTGTGAAGAAATACAAATTTTTATAGTGTAGATATCACAAAGGAATATTGTATAAAATAAACGTTCCATTACGGGCATAATCCAATCTAGGACAATATATAAAATAAATTAAAGAATAAATATTAATTTAAACTAAATATCAAATATTATGAAACAATATATCTTCATCGTCAACGTCTAATAAAACTGAATTTATCGAAGAAGAAACAGAACAAAACCTATTGCGTCCGTGACATAGTTCCAAGTTCCGGAAACGGCGTCTGGGCACCGGAATCTTGCTCTTTCATCGTGAAACGTTGCACGTTCATCCGGTTATGTAGAATGACGTAAACTCTGTCTGACGTAACAATATTAATACGATGAACCGCGACCACCACAGGCATCATCCACGGCAAATCGTTACTGCCGATTAGCTAATCGTCTTGAGAATCTAAACGGTCCGGTTATGTGGTTTTAGCCCCGGGGTCGAACGATCTGGCGCGAGCCAGATTAAATCAGAGTAGTCTTTTTCTTTTTCTCGTTCTTCTTCGGTCACCTCGTCTGCTCCACTTTTTCTCTGGAAGAAAGTTCAGCCACGTAACTCGAGGATTTTTTCCTCCCCTTATGGAGACTAAATATAGCACAAAGATAGTTTGATTTGAATTGTTGAGTGAATAATCATTAACACTTTGACTTGTTGAATAATCATGAATCATGGCTATATTTGTGGCTAGAACTTTGAAATTAATCATTGGTTCAACAAAGAGAGTGGTAGTAATTTAGATGAGTAATATAGGATAATAAACGTTGAAATGATGAATATAATTATATACTCACACATTCAATAATATTCCAAAATGAATAAAAATTTATAGGCAATTAGATTACAGCATTGGGATAATAATAGCAACTCGAAGATAAAATAACACAATTAGTTAGTAAGCCAGTTGAAGTGTGGCACTTTCTAATATCCTCTTCACGTGTTACACTCACTTGGAGGAATGTAAACGATTTGTATCAATCGTAAAAATTATCTAGAAAATCAAAAGGAAAATGATGATGAAATTGGATAAAAGCCATATTACGTAAGAAAAAATTGAAAGTATTTGTCATTTAAAGAAAAACAAGAAATTATACAAAAGAAAGATTACAAGGCAGTACCAGCCATTCTAATGGCGTCTTTGTCAAGTAACATATGGAAGACAATAGTCCAGTAATGAAATCATTGAACTAGGTTAAGAAAATATACAAAGCGGCGACCTAAGAAGTCACTTTAATAGAAAGTCCGACTACAGAATTGGCGCCATACATGCAAATAAGTCTCGTGTGTGCACAATAGAGATTATAGACTATAATCTCTCTATTGTTTATGAGTTACTGTAATCATCGAGGTATATCCATTGTTATATCCAAAATTGCTCTAGAGTTGAATTTCCCAATTAACAATAAGAAACAAAATTTTCAATGTCGAATTTCATTCTTGTACCTATGTATATGTTTGTAAAAAAATAATTTTTATAGAGAATGTTTGAAAAATGAAGTATCAAACATTGATGGTAAGAAGTTAGGCAAAGAGCATCTTTTATGTAATGGATGTTACATTGAAAGACAGAAATTTTTAGCACCTGTAATCTGTAACCGATAATTTCTTTATTTGAAATACTTTAGTTATGACATATGTCCTAAAGATTCCATACCATTTTTATTCTCGTACAGAAAATACAAATTGTTTCAGCCAATGTCCTACGAGTTTGGGTATGCTGTGAAGGATCAAGCAACCGGAAATGACTTTGGCAGACGCGAGAGCAGCGATGGGGAAACTGTAAGAGGAGAATACAGAGTTCAATTACCGGATGGGAGGACACAAATAGTGACTTACACTGCTGATTGGAGAACAGGTTTTCATGCAGATGTGAGATACGAGGGTACACCGATCTATCCTGATCAGTACAACACTCAGAATAATGGTTATAATAATAATAATAACCAGGGCGGTGGTCAAGGTTTTGGTTTCCACGGTAACAATGGCGGTGGAGGATATAATGCAGGAAATTTAGGTACTTGATGACTTTCCAGATATACTCAGTAGGGTAATAGTTAAAGGGACATCTACTCAATTGAGTTGCTTTGTCATATAATTTGTCCGTTTGCTGTAAATATTATTTTATTCTTTTTAAAAGTAATAAATGTATATAAGTTTGTTCTTACCTAATCTAAATCTTAGAACAGTTACCTTCATATAGGTTGAATTTTTAATTGATGATTTATAAAAATAAACTATGGAGCTCAGACAGGCATTTATTTTGGTGGGAGATTGATTGAGATTGATTTTTATATTTTGTTGTTGAAGGAAATAATGGAGGATACAATTACCAAGCACCCAGTGGAGGCTTCAACAGTGGTAATAATTACCCATATCAATTTGGTTCCAACTCGTTGGACAACAGTTATAATAATTTTGGAACTCGCAATAATTACAACACGCGAATTCCATCGACGACGTACGGGCCATCATTCAAGAAGTGACTGTAGTACAATTCTTGTTGTTAACGTAGGATAAGAGCGTCATGTAAGATTAGCAGTTTTGTAATAAAAATTTTATCTTTTTATATGGATGTCCTGATAAATATTCTGGTTGTAAATGTTTCACGATTGTAAAAGTACGCAGAATGAAAATGCTAAAAATGAAATATAGATAATAATAATAATCATTCTATAATAATAATACTAAAAGTGTTAAAGCAACGAAAGTAATGAAAATATTGGAAACATTGAAACAAGAAAAATGAAAGTGCTAGAGAATATTTAAAAAATGAATATTCCTACCATGAGAAAAGTGTAACATAAATGAATATAAATCAGTCCAGGAATAGATGCAATCGATACAGGAAATCTAAATACCGCTATCCATCAAAAAGCTTCATTGGTTATATAAATAATATTATTTTATCGCAACCAAATGTATAATTACTGATTTTCTCATAGCCGCGCTGGTGAAATCGTTCGTTAATAGCATCTTCGTTGATGCATCGAACAACAAGGATGAAACCAGCCTGAAAAATATTTCATTGCTCGCAGAGTTGAAAATAATCTGGATTCGTTGTGAAAAGTAGACGTAATGGATCAAGTTTCGATCGATGTTGTCTTATATTATGTCACCAGGAAGCTTGAACACGGCACGTGCTTGAGAGGACACTTTCTCTGATATTGTAACATCTAAATTGCATCTCACGATGAGATTCTACAATGTTAAAATCGTCGAGTACGCTGAAATACGCCATTCTCTCCGATTATGCCAAATTTGGAAACTTGAAAAGAATCAATCCTTTTCGAGAAAAATTTTGTTTTTTATTAATTCACTTATCTTTTAACGGATCGTTACGTCTCTAATAATTATGTAGACGTTGTGACAATTCGCATGTGTTCTTTGCGAAACCCATTTTGATGGCGGCTGATTAATCACTATATTCTGCGTGGAATCAGTTCGTTCAATACGAAAGACTGATACGTGATAAATGAGCGTATAATGTCAAGATCCTTTTTGAGCGTTCATCTCGTTAATGGATTGGAATATATGGATGTTATATATTCTTAAAGTGATATGTTATTTTATTAGCTTGAAAAATATATTGGACTCTGCATTTTATTATGATCTGCAACCATAAAAATATATTGCGGTGTAGTCTGACTGTCATTGATTCGAAAGCTTATTTTGAACTTCTAAATTGATCCTGAAAGTGAAAACTTGATTAATGATCAATATGAAGTTAATACTTGAAAAAAAAAAAATATCATTAAAAATCAAATGAAATGAAAATGAAGTAATAGTAAACACCGTTTATAGCCTGAAGCAAAAGATAGAAATATGAAATCTCTGAAATAGAAGTTAATTTTCGAATTTTTCATTTTCCCATTCTCAAAGCAAATTTCTAGCTGATCTGTCATATCGAAGGTATAGAACAAAGCCTCCGTAGAAGCAGGAAGGACAGACTCCAACAGTTTTGTCCTTCTTCCAGTGACAGGGGATCTGTAACTGAAAGCAAAGGTGAAGGTGAGCGGATCGGAGAACAAAAAGGCTCTTTCATCGTAACGTACGCTATAACGAAAACTTACGAAAACAATGTGACGTAATAGAATAGGATGCGTCTGGTTCGCGGTCTAAGATTGGCCGATGTGAAAGATGAGTTGCTGGTTTAATCGATGCTACAAGAGTTTTGAAAGTACTTTCTGCGAGACCCGACGCTCCATTTAAAGTTAATTTCCTTGACTCCGTTTAAAAGTGCCAGAGAGAGCGGTCAGTGAGGAGAGACGTGTTACGTTGGTACTTTTACGATACAATAAATATGCTAGATTGATGATATGAAAATATAGATGCATTGGAACCAATAGCAATCTGCAAGAATAACGACGGTCATTTTGATTAAGAAAGGTAAATGTTCTGGCTGAATTTTTAACATGATTTTTGTTATCTATGCTTATTGATATGTTAGTAAAAATGTAATAATAATACTTGTTTCTCCCTTTAACTATTGTAAAAATAAAATATTGATTAAAAGAAAAATTTGATATAATATAAAAAAATGAAATGAAAAAATTTAATTCAAGAAGTTGATAATAAAGTAAATTTAAGTAAATAGTAAAAGGCAGTAGAAATAAGAAATGATTAAAAATGTAGTGCAGAAAGGAGTCGAAAGAAGGCTTAATAACAATCGATGGTACCCGGATGCGTCCTATTCATACATGGTTCGTTGCGAGGGTGAACACGGATGAGATAAAGTTGCGAAAAAGGTTTCGTAGAACGATGGCGTAATCGGTAATGCGTTCGAAGAGTACGTATGTATATATATCTTGCCAGTGGTTCGACATGAAAGACGTTAGCCGTTGCAAAGGAACGCGGATAATGACGGGAATATGCTTCTAATGCTCTGGATTCATCGTGAAAAAACCACGACCGAAATGAGGATGAAGCCTCGAAAACATTCATCACTTTTGAACACTTCAGATTCTTCACTGTCTT
Organism: Lepidotrigona ventralis hoosana; assembly: GCA_002806875.1. Classification (NCBI taxonomy): domain Eukaryota; kingdom Metazoa; phylum Arthropoda; class Insecta; order Hymenoptera; family Apidae; genus Lepidotrigona; species Lepidotrigona ventralis. The sequence goes on from NIPQ01101336.1 coordinate 13,089, forward strand.
GGATTTTTTGTCTTTCCCTCTAGACATTTCTATTCTGTATCTTCATCCTTTACTTTACAATATGCGATACCTAAGGATTTTTCCATTGGTCGACTTTGGTGGAATATTCTGCAGCATGATGCAGGAATATTAGCATATATCGTTCATATTTTCAATTAAGAAGTATATGTAGATCCATTTATCTACACACATTCCTCAAAGAATTCAAAACCTTGCACGTCATTATAAATTCAATCTCAAGCTTCGCTTTTGTTCAGGGAAATCGCTCTCAATAAAAATTTATCGACTATTTTTTTAATTGACTTTCTTTATGTTATATTTAAAAATTTTTCCGGCCATGAACTATATTCTAGAATATAATAAAGAAACATTAGTTTGTGTCTTTTCACATTTCACATTTAGTAGATTTAGTTTACCAGCTTGTAATGTCTAATGTGCGTAAAACACATTATACACAGATGATTGTAACGAAAGTATGATTAGATACGTTGGAAATGAATAGGTAAGTACAATCATATTCATTTCAATAAAAGTGAGCATTAATTTTGCCTTCACTAATCCAGATATGCCTTCCACGAGCATGATTGCAAGATAATTTTTGTGTTTCTTTTCTTCAAGCGTTGAATTAATATCCAAGTAACTAATAATAGACAGTAATAAAAAAAAAAAAAAGAAACAACTTAATGATCACATTTATCTGAAATAAAAAAAAAGCTTGGAGATATTAATCTTGGAAACAAAAAGGAAAAACTTAATTATGAGAACTTCAAGGCTTAAAGATTCCAAAGCTTGAAAGTATTTGAAGACAAATAAATTGATCCAATCTTACTCTTTTTAAAACCTAGAAAAAATCTAATTCCATTAGCATCGATTCCATTCAGAGAATCCCCAAACGCAACCCCCAAGGTGCATAATCTGCAAGTTGCATCAGTAGTCAAGCATCAAGAGGGGGGTATAGTTGCCGATTATAGCGTTGGCCCGCGAGCGAGGCCTAGAACACCGATCCGAAGAAAGAGAGATGTGCATTCAGCATACGTGCATGCATATACAGGAGGCTCCACACGTCTTCCGCATCGCAAGGATTACGTAATCACCGTTTATCCCCGATTACAGAGTAGACAGCGCATCAAAACGTTCACTCGCCGTGATTCCGACGGCAAAAGTTGGAAAGAAAAAGACAGAATCCGGGCGCTCTTACCGGGGCACGAGCTTCCATATAGTCTAGATAGCCTTTACCCCGAACCCGTTTTCGCTGTGTCAGCTACTATAATTAGCGATAATTATGTCGGGATTAATTAAGCGTCCCGTCACGGGCCGACCTGTATTCGAAATAACGCAACTGATGTTTAATTATGAAATCAGATTAGGAAACGAATTAGCGATCATAAATACGTCAGAGACGCATCGTTTAATAATAAACTTGTGCAAGCACGCGTGTACTATGGATAATACCGTGAGTTTTGCGAGATTTACTGGTCTCAAGGGTCGTTTCACTGTTCATCCCTTTGTCTCTATCCTACGAGCTGAAATGATTTTTTGATTTATAAGTTGGCTTCAAGTCTGAATACATTCTAAATGAAGTAGTAACGTTGTTGACTAATTGGCTAGAGCTACTGGATACCTTTTTAGAAGAAGTTTATGACAGACCCATTCAATATTAATTCTTCTTTGCATGTCTTGTATTATTCCATGCAGTGTGGACGTAGCGTTCTATAAATATAAAGTTTCTGTGCGCGGTAATCAATGGAGTATGCTTGTAACAACTGATTATAGATCCGAATTACAAATCAGCAAGTGCATGAATAAAGTCCTTGAATAAAGGAATTATTAATTCCGCTTCGTGTCTGTATTTTTCAATTGACCTTACACTTTTTATACTGAATGAATTCAACGTGCCTCATTTACCACTTTAACTCCATTGATCAGCTGAAAATAAAATGCAGTCTTGAAATATCCTGCTAAAAAAAAGAAAGAAGAGTGATAAATGTAGCTGAAGATTCTTTTGATGACTCAAAAATCAAATGATGACTGGTCATTATTATGGCAACTCAATGTACCTCTTTTTAGCACTGACCTTGCAGTTTTTAGCTCTGTGGTAATTACTGTACAATTAGGAATTTTGACGGATGTAATTTTTGTGCTTGAACCACTGATTGAAAATTAATATTTTACTCAGTCAGATGAAAGAAGGATTAATGATAGACAAGGGGTTGCAGGGAAAGTGATTCCCGCGAGCTCGATCGTGTCGTAAGAATCGCCTACGTTTGGCGATTTAAGTAACTGCCGGCAATCCTGAGCGAGTAATACGCTTTACGAAACGAATATAATAGTAGAGTTGGATGACGATCATGTCATTCGACTCATACGATTATTTACCATACTATTTGGCCTCATTATTGCGATTTAACTGTTATACATGGCTCCGTACGTGTACATTCCATCCTTCCTTCTTCTCTCTTCTCTCAAGTCGTCAAAATTTCCCAACAACACACACAGGATGCATAATTCAAAAATGTTAAACTATTTTGTTTTGCAAGTGAATTAAAAAGGAATTAGTTTGGAAGAGATTGGAAAGGTACGATTCCCACGAATATAGAAATTGAAAATAAGTTTCAATTGTGAATTTTATAAATTTTTTAATACCTAGGAAATTTTTCTATATCGAATTTGTACAAAATTAATAATAATTTAAATTTCAACCTTTCAAGTCTGAAACTGTTCTAGGTTTTTGATTTCTAGTTTCTCAGAGATTGTGCTTGGAACTTTGGACACTTATTATTCCAAGTTTTCAGACTTCAAGCTTTTTAATTTTTAACCTTTTCAAATTCCTTACATAATTTACAGAATTCATTCAGTTTTAAAAGGACTATATTTCGTAAAATTTCATTTAAAAAAAAAAACATGCTAAAAAGCGTACAAAGTGTCTAATGAACGAAACATTAGAAAAAGGTGCAAGGCTCTCTGTGTATTGTGGATTGTAAGCGCGTCAACCGGAGATGAGTAAATGCTTTCTGCGGAGTGAACGCGCGAAATCGTTTAGAAACTGTTTCATACGAGTAGGCCAGCCGGCATCAGTCAAGTTTCTGAATAGAAACAGCTCCAGATAGTTCCCCCACACTTGCAACGAATCTTTTGCCAGGTCTGGCAATCAATCTTGAGACATCATGAAAAAAATTCGACGTGGTCATTTTCGTAATCAGGCTGCTGATGGTCTGTGTGCCAGTTAACAAACTTCTTATTAAGATGAGTGGGAATGCAACGGGGAGGAAGGCTAACAATTATCTGGATGAAAATGGAATACCATGTCCTTTACAATCATTATATCAGTGATTAGAATAATCGCACGCGTTTCTGACGTTGCCAACTTGGTTTGCACGTGTAACTAGAATGTTGCACAGGTAAATTAACGCCATCGTTAATCTTAAATTTACGCTCTATACCGTTATTTATACTATGTGGGTTAACTCTGAAAAAGATTTGAATTTTTATCAGAACAAAACTTTGCAACATGCATCACGCTTACATAAATACGATTATATCATACTTATAATGTTAATTTATCTTCCAAATTAATTTTTCAATTCTCCATTTCTCTCTGTCTGTAGCGTTTTCACTTAAATCGATAAATATTTTCAACGTCAGTATTGCTTCATTCGCAGCACATCATGTATATATTTACATTTTACGACCTTACGAGGATTGATTTCGAAGCGATTGGTGAAAAGTAGCTCTGAGAGTGAAGTTTTCCACGTACGCTCTCCTACCAGCGAATTATAATAATCGTAATTATAATGATGTTGGAATAGTTGGGATCTTTCACCTGGAACTCCTCGTGGCGTGTTTGCCAAACGTATCTCTCCAGTGAAGGTTTCTATTACTGGGGAGGGGGCTAATGTCGTCTAGAATGTGTTTTTGTAACTTATCACAATGCCCTTTGAAACTACTTCTTTTCATCTGGTATATAATCATCCTGTGATTTTTTTTTTTTTTTTTTAGAAAACAAGATGCACTGAAAGAGAAGAGCAATTGTTGGATGATACAATAATTAGATAAAAATTTCTCTATCGCAAGAATTTGTTTGTAATTGATTATGTTGAATTCAATAACTTCAATAAATCAAAGAATAATTATTTCTGTTCACATAAAGTATTTTTTGTAACAATACTCAACAGTGACTCAACGCCTGCAAGATGGCAACTACCTGCAGCAACTATGAACCCTGCATACTTTCCCAGTGTATGTACTCTTCTTCAAAATGACTAGAGAATATTTTTTGCTCAGCCAAAATTGCCGCATTTGAATTGAAAATTTCGTGCCAGATCTACCGCGTCGATCGAAAGTTCACAGGTACATCGATCACAGATATTAACAGAATACTGCGCGTTCTCTGTTCCATACTGTTGGGCTTATGACAGCGCGAAATTACAGGATTACATCTGCGCTAGATCGCATAACGGCACGATCAAATCGATATCGGGACACAAGAGCAACGTTGTGCACATCAGGGTACTTTAATTGAATCATTAAACCCCCAGGCAGCTGAAAGTGGGGAAGAAACGTACGTCAGAAGGAAAGGTGCAATTAAGAAAATATTCAGCCTCAACTACAAGATGATCCTTAAAAATACTCACGTGTATATGATCCCTAAAAATATTCATACTTATAATCTTCTTGATGAAAGATACGGATAGCGTACAATCGTAGAATTCATTAGTGATCATGAACAGGCAATTATACGTATACCATTCAGAGGGAAATCCGATTAACTGCGCGTTGACAATTTTCTGGATGAATACTTTTATATTAACCAATTCGTTTTCTGATACTTGATTCGTTACATAAGTAATGGTCATGTTTAGGATTACATTACACTTTTCCACTGATTAATTTATGGAAATTCCTGGCTGGTATGAAGAAAGAAAATAAATTAGAGAATTAACTTTATTACTGAAGAGATATCAGATTATATCTGTTAATGTTGGTAGAAAGTGACCTTATATTCAGTTAATAAAAAATTCCAAAGTCTTTGATTAGAATAGTTAACAACGATGTGTTTCTATTACCAAATGTTCAAACAAGGTCACATTCTATTTGAGTGAAAGTACAGGAGAACTTGTCAATTTGTCTTCTTACTTATTTCTTATCTAATTCTGTAAACGATCATCAAGTATATAATACAAAGAGAAAAAAAAAGAATGGAGCAATTGTTAAAAAGTTAAAAATATTTAATACAAACTGAAGTAGTTTACTCACACATCAGTTTTTATATGAGAAACAGAATTTTCTATTGTTAAGATTGTAATTTGTTTCTTTTAAGTTTTTTATATAATGCATACCTGAATGTCTTGTGGAGGCATTAAAGCAAACAAGTTTTCTTTTATTTTCTACCTTTTACTTGTTCAATAATCACCACGCAGCAAGCCTATTTCTTCATCCACCTTTCATTCGTATTACAAGTTAGTAATTGGTTCAGCACATTTGAACACTCGGACGAGATTAAAATCTTTTTTTCCCCCTCGTTTTTTCCTTTTTTCCACGTCAGATGAATCGTCTTGATATCGTAACGTTGACAAAGAGATTTACTATGGGTTATGCAACACGA
>NIPQ01101358.1:0-18645 GCA_002806875.1 Lepidotrigona ventralis hoosana
CCCGTCCCCTATTTTTTCTCTCCCCGCTTCTTCGCGTCTCATTTTTCACGCGGCCTTCCGCGCTTTTATTAAAAATCTCTCTCGATCGCCCGTTTCCAATCCATTCCGTTCAATCGTGACGATGTTCAAAATTCTCATGTCGACATGACAAAATTAAAAACGAGTCCCTCTCTGCTTTTCTTTGCTCGTTGTTGGAAAAGAAAACGAAAGAAAAAAAAACGGATTGAAAACAAAATTGAAAACCCATTTCCTCTCAAAATTCTCATGTCGACATGACAAAATTAAAAACGAGTCCCTCTCTGCTTTTCTTTGCTCGTTGTTGGAAAAGAAAACGAAAGAAAAAAAAACGGATTGAAAACAAAATTGAAAACCCATTTCCTCTCGTTTGTTCTTCATTCGTCATTGAAAAAAAGAAGAGATCTTCAAGATTTAAAAGAAAACGAATTGAATTCTACTTATTTGTCTGAAACCATCCTGAAGAAATTTAATTTCGATATTATTATATAACACGTAAATAATGCAATCTTACTAATGTTAATAAGAGTAAAACGGGAATTAAACATGTTGCATGTGTGATTAATTTTAGAATTCCTAAGAGAATAAGTGTTGCACATTGATAATCACGTAAAATAAAATTTAAACATGATAATACACTTGCATCGTACACATTTTGGTACACACATCTGTATATTTCAGTATTCTTGTAATTGTATGAAAAAAAACTAAATGGATTGAAAGACGGATTATGCATCGCATATCTATCTATAATATACGTTTAAAACTATACGAAAAAATTTCTACTAAACAGTCACCTAAAAAAAAAGAATTTTATCGGCTGGCGATCAATTTCATTCCAGGGGAGGATATAATTTATACGGAGAATCGCAGAAACGAAACCGAGGATTCCAACGGGAGCGCCAGAGTCCCAATGTAAAAATAGTCGGAAATAATCGATTCGGAAATGAGAGAGAGAAAGAAAAAAAAAGAAGACGAAGAAGGTGGAGTTAAGTTGGCGCGGCAGAAATAGAGAAGCCGACCAGACGAAGGGCCTGAAATACAAGTCGAGGCGAGCCGCGCCGTGTTTCGACTATTCCCCGACGCCGACCGTGAAAAATCACGGCGCCAACCTAACAAAGGTGAGCTCCGAGCCGAAGGACCTCAAAGTGAAAAAGGTCCGAGCGTGATTCAGCGCCGCATGGGGCCTCACAGCTCGATCCCTTTTCTTCTCTTCTCTTTCCTCTCTTCTCCTCTTCCTCGTCCTCGTCTTTTTCTTTCGCGGTCGCCTCTACCTTTCTTTCTTTTTTTTTTTTCTTTGCACCGTTTCTTTTCATCTCGCGCGCGCAGAAACGCCGATCAACTATACATATAAGGAGTGATTTGTTGCCATAGTGGTTTCAATCACGCCACGAACATTGTCGTCCGCTCGGCTAACGATCCTGATCTTTCTCTTTTCCTTCCGATCGGCACCTTTTATTCCCGATTCCTGAGATCGGGTTCGTTACCGATCGTGCCGCGGCATCGTTTCGACAATGGTTTCTGAATGAATCGTTGGGCGAAAAAATTGTTGAATCGAAACCATAGTCTACGATTTTTGTGTGTGGGAATCGGTCCCTTGTTCTTCACCTGTCTACAAAAGATAAATATTGTGCCATTTTTGTTGCCTTAAAGACCGTCCGTCTCTAAAATAATATTATGAAGTTCAAATTCCAATATAAATTAGTGTTTGATGTGCTTTTATTTTTTTTACGTTTGAAGCTATCTTTTTCGTTTTTTATTCAGAAATAAAAATGATAGAAATAATTAAAAATAATCTCGATGACAGACTACGCTTGATGACGTAAAACATCGTTGGAAAGAAAAGAAAGGAAACATTTGTTCGATATATTCTCGGAATTAAATATTTTCATTTAAACATTTAAAATATTTTCATTGCATGTATTTTAGTTGTTATTTACAAAACTATTTTATAATTTGTATCTATAGATACGATTAACTCTCCGATTTGCATTTTTCTAACTTTGAACAATATCGCAAGTCTGAATAAAATATGGTAAAAATTCTCATTATCAACTTATGCACGATTTCTCAATTAAATTTTAAAACACAGTAAACATCTTCCTTTTGCAATTGACAATAAGTGCAACATTGAAATATACAAATTCGAGTATCGCAATAAGGTCACAATCGTACGATGTCCAAAGTTAAGATCTCGATCTGACAGACATCATAGATACTAAGTTTCATGACTTTTAACACAGAAGATTTTATTTAAAAAATGACCATAACGTTCAATCGGTAACAGGGAATTCGATGAAGTACCATTGTGACTAAAACGCGGCCACGAACCACAAAGTGGCAGGTTTACGACGATCCAGGCTCTGCGTGCTTCAAAGAAAATCCAATTTTCTAAGTTATGTATTTCTAACTCTTCATTCGGAAAACCGTGAATGCCCTTTGCGTGAAAGTCGGGGCATTATTTCCTCGAACTGGCTTCAGCTTTCAAACGGCAACGTTCGTAGCGAAATATCGCGCCGGTGATTATTGGTGTGTTTAAAAACCTAAACGAATTCATTTGTAAACTCCATATTTTCGAGTCTGATGTATCCTATCCGGTTGGTTATCTGGTCAGATAATCTACGTTAAATTGCCATCTGCATAAATTCGCTATCCTGTTGGCGATTTACGAGCCTGCGTGGAACCGGTTAACTGCAAAGCGTCATATTTACCATAATCTTATCCCCTTAAGATTCAACGCGTCTCTTCCGATCGCCTCATCGGCATTAATCCGGATTTATCTCGCAGGCGAAGGTGAACCCTCGGTGCCTTCTTATCGATGGAATCGATTGCCCCGTTTCCGCGTCCGTTTCTGCGTCTTTCGTTCGCGTTAATTGAGTCCCATTGTTATACTTGCGACTTAAATTGAATTCACCTCATGGAATCGTCCGATGGACTATGATCAAGGAGGGTTCAAACACATTCGAGACCGATGACTCAACGTACGCGTCATTGATCGAGATCAATGTTATTACTACATCGTCTTCGATTTCCACGCGAATTCTGACTTTTTGATGACACGATTAGAAAAATGGAACTTTGTTGGAAAATTATTATCGATGTGTTACAGTTTCAAATTTTCTAGCAATTTTTTAGCCGCAGATTTTTGCGTAAATTTATATTCTTCTCAATGCAATTATAGAATATCTTCCATAGAAAAATAGCGTGCAAGTTAATACAATGTGTACATACGTGCACGCGCACATAGACAGTACACAGTCGAAAATACCGATCTCTCAATGTTTCTTTCAATGAAATGAACGAAGAGACCGTTAAGAGGACCGTTAAGAGGAAATATATATTTCCTCGTGATTGGACGCATTGAATCGCCGGGGCAGGACGCGTATGCGCAGGACACGAAATAACGAACGACCGGTAGATCGTTCGATCGATAGTGTCCTCATCCATTTCCATTCAGCTTCGTTCATTTCATTGACCTCGCCACCACGAAATTACTTAATTTGCGCTCGGACTTATATCCGCTCCTCGTCGGGATTCTGGACGTCGTTTGTTATCGGCCGAGACCGAATGATCTACGACTGTTTTAGATCGTCTTTATCGTTCCTGCGCGGTTCACCGTGCGCGCGCGGTCTCCAACTCGTTGAAACTATCGGTTCGTTTTATCGGCGAAACCAAGCAAAAAGTCAGATGGACCACGGTTGCGCAATCAGCGAGCAACGGAGACTTTAGAACAGACGAGATTGTCCCGAGAATGATAACTCGTTAAATACTGCAACTAGCTCGCGACGCTATTTTCGCCGATGTCGGTAATTATCTGCTCGGTTAATCCGTTCTACATATTATGTCCATTTCAATTAGTTTTCCTACGTACCTCAGGATTTATTTAGAAACAACAGTTTAAGTAGCACGACGACTGATTTCGCTTTTGTTTCACTATCTACTTGTTTTCTGAAATTTTTCAATCTTCTGTACTCTGTATTCTATTCACAGTAAGTGATTTACCACGTGATATTTTGAACTTTGTCGTTTATTGTTAAAAAATTTAGGCGAGAACTACGGATCCTTTAAAAAAAATATGAAACAAACGAAAATCTCTAATATCTTAGAGATGGTAACAGAAGCAACATCTTCATGAAAAAATTATACGAATACCGAAATTTATTAAGATTTATGTATACGCCGGGAAAAATTTTGACTTTAATACATTCGAGGTTTAGTTAGATTTTGAACAGGACTATTTTCAATATTATTTGCAGTACTACGCAATTTTATAAATTTAAAACTTTATATAAATTAGAAAGATGATTCAAATCACACACTTGAAAAATTTACGTAAATTATTCAAAGAATTTACGAAATAACAATGAAGTTAAGTATTATAGTACGCAATCGCAAATGACCAAGCAATTTTTAATGTGAATCTTAATGGCCAATGGTTAAGTTGCTTCTAATGTAGATCTTAATCATAAATGGTCAATTCATTTCCAATGTAAATTGTAACCACATCTTAATTTTATTGGTGGGAGTGTTAACTCACAATTGGTGTTGTCACTCACAATCCACTTGTACATGTTACATGATGAATATTATTGCTCGAAATGTTATCAATAGTTGCGTAAGTTTTTAAGAGAAACTTTCATCACATTTTAAACTATATGAAAATGATAGGAAATCGATCGAAGCTTTTATTTCATCTCATAGAAACAACTATGCGTGAACTGATCAACTGAAGGTAAATACACGTGAACACACGTGAGTTAAAAATTATACGGATTGAAATCCGGGCTTATTTAATATTTATGTTTATGTGTATATGAAATAAGGACCTGTAATGAAAAGATCGGCCAATGACGATGCTTCTATAGTACTCGCGATGAATACGCGCACGGAGCTCTGGCCTTCCCGTCCATTTCTAGGATCCGATTAATTCCGAGCATCGGCCGATAATTTATGGCTGGCCATGCGTTACGTTCTGCACCTTCCTCTCTGCTCGTTTCACGGCAAAACCTCTTCGTATCTGTCACACCTTCCTCTAATTGCCGCGAACACGCGAGATCCCAGGTAGCCGAGGAATAGTCGGTTCTCTCGTGACGCGACTCCGTTTCGAGGAATTCGAACCCCCCGCGGGGGAAAAACTAACTCGATTGTTATATCGTTGCGAAACACGCGGTTTTTTTTTTATCGGAGATTTCCTGTACTCGTTGATAATTCGGCCGAGGACTTTTATGCAAATTTTTGAGAACGCAATTTAGCCCCTTTTATTCTGAGATCACATTTCCATAGTCTTTTCTCAGATGATACCTGTGTGCAATTTTAAACGTTAGTTATTAATTTGTAATCAAATTTACAAGCAAGTGTGCTAGGAATGTTGGACATTTGGAGATGATAAATCAATCGCGGTATATATAAGGCAGTTAATATATAAGAAATTTGTAAAATTGACACTAAGCGATGAAAATATTTTATATACAGTTATAATTGCATAATTATTTTAATTGTACAAATTACTTAATTATCTAGTGGTACAATTTATATAATTACACAATTATATGTATTTCAATCGTAAGACATTAGAAACAAATTAAACTTATATTCTTTAATTTTTGAATCTTGAGCGACAGAGGATTTACATATTATTACATGAATTAATATTAATTAATATGTAAAAGGATTTACATATTGAATTAATATTAACATGTAAAAGTACTTTTATATATTAATATTAATTTCTCCATGTCATATGCAATTTTCCATTTAAACATTCCACTAGTAACGTTCTACAAAGTCTACTAGTGACATTCGCAAGCGAAGTCAAAGTCCTCGTAACCTAGTTATTACTAAGTTCGTTCGAACTTCGACATTTATCGTTTCTTATCTAAACGAAGGAATTCAATTTTCGTTCTATTAATATTATGAATTCGACGGTAGCTTCTCTCAAATATATTACACGACATTCCTGGGGATAGGGGATTCCTTTGCTTCGGGAGTTTCGACGACCGATACCATGGGATAATCTCGTTCGCCAACAATAACAAGTTTCATCTGTTAAAACATCGGTGGAAAAGGAACAAAGACAAGGTGAAACGATAAAGGGAGGAAGAAAGTAATCGAACGTTCGTTGATATCCTGGCAAATTCACGTATACGTATATAAAATTATAACACGATTATAACGAATGAAATTGCAGACTTCGGCGCGAAAATCGCGCAAATTCGTTTTTAAAGTAAAATTACGCTTGTCAAAAGGAAACTTAAATTGGTATTGATCTGAACAGATTTTCTGGTTAAATCAAAACGAACGAATCTATTGTTACAGTGAGTGCAAGGAAGTACAACTTAATATAAGTTAATAAATTTATACATGTGTGTAATGTATAATGTATAATGTATGTATAATATATTTAATGTATTTAAATTTTATAAATTTATATTAAATATAATAAATTTTATAATTTACAATTACTACGTTTGTATGTTCTTATTTTGCACCAAGAACGTATGTCGTATCTTTAAATACGTATTCGAACTTCCATTATTTGAGTATTTTGATATTTGAACGTTTTACTAGAACAGGATGTGTGATGCTAGCTGGAAAATCACTGGAATCATCTGTTTCTAGCAGATATTCATTTTAGTAATATAGTGGTTCGGATATATTAACTCTGGAACGACAGAATGGTTTAGTAACGTGCAGGATGTCCAATATGGACGTACAACGAAATATGGAGTATATATCCACACGTATATATCCAGCACAATAAAATACCATATAGTATAGTAATAAATTAATGCTTATTATCTAATATTTCCGTAATTAATAAAACTTGTAAATAATTCCTTCAAATTCCTCAGTTTTATTAAAAAAAAAAAAACTATATGTGAAACATTACAAAGTCATCACGAGTGGTTCTTGTTTAAATTTACATTGGAGTCTTATCACGTTTATGAATATATGTTGTCTTTCTCGAACGTAACAATTTACGTTAATTATTGCTGTTTGCAAGTGTTCGATAACAGAGGCTTCAATTCACTTAAATTCATTTAATTAAATCCGAATTGAATAAAATCTCGATTTACCCGGCCTCTGCGCCAAACTCCTCGAATTATCTAATTCGTCCATTAAGAGGAGGACAATTCGAACAATTAGGAAAGATAAAACAAGCAAAGTTTCGCGAGGGGTAAGACTAGACTAGACAGAGAGCGGGGAAAGTTCAGCACCTGAAACGGTATTACAGTCCCCGCGTAAACTGCTAAGTTAATTATCGCGCGATCGACGTGGAAAGAAGGCGCGGCAGGCGGGACGAAAGAGCGAGAGACAGCCACGATAGGTGGGATTAGCGTAATGCATCGGTAACCAGCGATCGGACGTGGCTCGACTCGATTGTTACTCAGTTAATGGTCGCCGAGCAATCGTTATTCTAGCGTGGCGATCGTTAAGGCTACTTTAGCCGCGTATCGATGGGCGGTCGCAATACTGTTCTCCGTCGACGCCCATGCTTGCACACCTTAACGAGTCTTTTCCTCTTTTCATCTTTTCGTCGCGTCGCGCAAGGTCCATTGACCACAAGAGCAAGCTTTTACATAAAGTAATGATGATTGTTCGCTTTCGTCGCAGTCTTCGTTCGTCATTACAGGATATCGGTAGCGAGGCGTATGCGACAATTAGAAAACAAGAGACGAAAGCATCCTTCTCATCACGTGACATTTCAAAATGCGTATGATCGCGTTTCCTCTTTCCCAAATTTACACTGTTTTAATATTGTCGTATCTAAGCTCTCTATAACTATTTATTAATTCTCTTAAGAGAATTCTTTAGGTTCTAGAACTTTTAATGCTCTCCTCTAGTGAAGATGCTTCGTGAACACAGTCAGCCTAAATTCTCATTGTGATTGTTGTCGTCGCGTTTCCTCTTTCCCAAATTTACACTGTTTTAATATTGTCGTATCTAGGTTCTCTATAACTATTTATTAATTCTCTTAAGAGAACTCTTTAGGTTCTAGAACTATTAATGCTCGAGTGAAGATGCTTCGTGAACACAGTCAGCCTAAATTCTCATTGTGATTGTTGTCGTCGCGTTTCCTCTTTCCCAAATTTACACTGTTTTAATATTGTCGTATCTAGGCTCTCTATAACTATTTATTAATTCTCTTAAGAGAACTCTTTAGGTTCTAGAACTATTAATGCTCGAGTGAAGAAGCTTCGTGAACACAGTTAGCCTAAATTCTCATCATGATTGTTGTCGTCGCTTCCCTCCAAATTGACTACCGCCTCTGCATCACCTGTGATCCCAGATAGCGGCTAAAGCTCGTCGATGAATGTCCCCGATAACGTTTTAACATTCGTGACAATCTCTCGACGATCGAAATGGCGGCCCAAGCACTGAATTTGCTTGGTGATTACTCGCCACGATTACATCTCCCGATATTGAATACAATGATGAATAGTAGATGGCCGACGCGATTTTTGCACGAGGCCGAGAGAAACGTTTGTACGATTTATGTTCGCGAAATATCGTTTCATAGAAATCTGTCGGACGTAACGACACGTTTACGTCGGTGTTCGAGTCTTCGCGAAGATCAGAGAATGGATTTATTTAATTAAAATTAAAAGTAATGATATTAATCATTAAAAGAAATGGATTTATTTAATTGAAATTGATATTGATAATTTCTATTTTGGCGACACTTGTCTTCACTCTATCTAGTTTCTTTCATGATGATTACATTTTTTTGATGCACCGAACGACGTTTGAAATCTGCAAAACTCTTTACTTCTTTCTTTTTTTCACGAAGTTGTTATAGTTAACGAAATTGAAAAATACGAAACTGCACACGATGCATATAAAATACGAAACTTATATAAAATAGTTACATAATATAACTATGTATATATAAATTGTATAAAATTATAGAATAATATAAAATTATAAAATTAATATTATATACAAAATAATAATATACAAAAGTTATTATATATATATAATATCAGATAAAATAACTTTCCATTTTGTCAGTCATGTTCATAAAAATGTAGTCTAATAATTTATCTAACGAAAATTATATGAAATATAATAAAATTATAATATGAAATAACTAAACAATGAGGTAATATGTATTATATTGTACGCCTTGTTGACTGAACACACGACTAATAAATTACATTTACAGTTCTGCAAACCGTCGCTCCGTGGACAGTGGGGCTTATTGAAATCGAATCTAGGTACTTGTACATTCAAGTATGTTTATGGCTGCATAATTCCTAGTCGACAGGTTCACTGAATCCGTTGTCGTGTCTCGTAAGTTCTCTTTGCTGTACATTTGCCTGAACGGCCAACACTTTACGTTGCTTTTACTCGCACAACCATAAGATCTCGCAAGCGCTTTATTATTACAAACGGATCAGCCAAGTCGCTCTATAATTTACACAGGATGGCGGCAACTTCGAAATTTCGAATTTGAAAATTTCAGCAAAAATTCACAGCCTATTTTTATTTTGACATTTTAATTATAAGATTAATTAAACAACTGGAGTTGAAGTAGTTATTACTACATATTTCCTTTTTCAATATTTACTTTCTAATAGCGTCTTAAACATTTAAAAAAACCATCCTCAATGAATTTATGACTACTCACATCATTATACTTTTGTATGTTACATGAATTCTGTGCATTTTTGCACCTTTAAATTTTCCTAATATTATTACCAGTAAGCGGCGATATTTTACAGCTGTTAAGCTTTTACCATACACTTTAGGAACACTTTAGGTAACGTAATTGCAATGAACAATGAAAGTCGATTTATTCCAGCTGATCTACAACTCCAATACCAATTACCTACTACAATAGCGTGAAATGCATATTTCTTTCTTTTTTCTTTCTAAGAAATGTAAAGCATGGTATTTTAGCGTATGGAACAATATATGGTATAGTATATCAGACTATTAAAGCAGTTGCACAATCAAAATTTCAAAGAAATTGATCGCGTTGATCTGCGCGGAGAGGAACGGAGCTACGATAGCTAAGAATCCGATAAATATCAGCAATTTATATCCCGTGAAGAATCGACAATCGGTGTCTGTAAATGAGGCAGCTTATTCGCGAGACCGTGTTCCTCCGGCTGTTAATTTTCCTCGATGTCGTTCATCGATCGCGCAGGCATGTCGTGCCGATTTGTCGAACCAGCACGAACGAATGTCAAAGCTAATTGAATTTGATTAGCCAAGCAAAGTATTACGTTACACAGTAAGGTAACAATGCTCGCGATTTGTCAGCTTTGCTCATTCTTCATCCTCCTCCTTTGTTTTGCACACATTTTCATAATTGTTCGAGGTCACCGCTTATTATATTAGACAGCCGAGTCGCCGATGGAACAATCGCATCTGCGCCGTTCGCCAGTTCGATCCTTTTGTTTCTTCGCCTCTATTTCTTTTGTCGTGAGTCATTCGTCGCAAGAGAAGAGTGAAGGAAACAATACTTCCGATGCGAAAAGAAATTCGCGATTCGAGATAAATTCATTTAGCGACTAAGCTTCGTGTTTTTATTTCGAGCAGAGACGCCTGACAAATATGAAGCGAATGAGTATTAAATTAACAGGTTACTTTACAAAAAGTAACAGATACTATTTACTAATCAAATTCTTTCCAAAGCACGGATTCATGAACAATTCGAATGTTAATCTATAGAATTTTTGTACTTCTGTACTGCCGTTTATACTTTGAACGCTCGATTCTAGCCAAAATGGAAATTGGAGTTTAAAATTTTAAGCTAATTCCGCGGGCAGGACGCAGTTAATTTCATTCTAAAATACGAGCCAAGCTCGCCGTTGTTACGATGAATACGAGGCCAACCATACTGTAGATTTCGAATTAATACTTTATCGCGCTTTTTCGACGTGTTTGCAATCCACAATTGAAATTTTCTTTTTTTTTTTTGTTTTCCTAAAGAATCTGTGTTTGTTAAAAATAATTTACAATATTTCTATAATTTAACCTTCAATAGGATAGTACTATGGGATAATCAAAATTTAGAAAAATAAGTAAAGGTACTTATTAGCAATCTACACTTTATTGATCAAATTTTTGAGATGAACAATATTATTTTCACGGTTTCCCTCTTAAAAATACACTGATCTCCTGACCTAGAAATATCTTCGTTAGTTTCGATAATGATCGAGGGTAAGAATTCGAGCTAATTAACCGCAGTAGGAAAATTCGTTTCTAATGGAATTATAGGAAATCGGTTGAAATTTGTTCTGATTCTGTCTCATCTTCTACTTTTAATTCGATTCTACCTCAAGCGACTTCCACCTTCGCTCTGATCCCAACTATTTCTACTATCCCATTCCGTCCTCTCCAGTCGATAAATCTTTCCAACGCGAATTATTTCTCGCCGAATTCGTGTCGCACAAGCATCCCGATTCTTTCTTTGTTGGCTAGTCGCAGGTTCGAGTTATCGCACAGCAAATGAATTTTATATAATTATATGAAGTATACGTTTTACATAACTATATTAATCAGAGAAGTCTACGTAGTATTTGAATGGTTATTGGAACTTTTGATGGATGTGTGTCATATAAAACATATGGAAACTTCTTCAACTCACTTACAGTGGTGAAAAGAATTCGTTAACTCTATCAATTAATTAGACCAGATTTTTAAAATAATGTATCTTACATTTATAGAATGAATGAATTGTTTAGATGAACAAATGAAAAGCACGATCCTGCATTTTCTACATATATGTTTTATATGTACGATTTCCGATTTATTTACTTGCTTCCAACAAACAAACACGAGAACACGTCATCATATCTCAGTATCGTCGTAACTATAATAAATGAATTATTATAATAACTGTTATATTAATCAACGCACTAGTAAGTAAAATTAAACTTGACAGATGCATGTGAACTTTCGTGACTGGCTAAGTATAATTGGCAATACTGTCTTTCTCCAAGCGTCGGAAGTCGATATTCTTGCATCGGCTGTCTAGAAGAAAAAGGGGTTAACTGTGCGACGGGGCAGAAGAAGCGGCGGCAAGACGACATTATCGATGCCAGTACCGGGATTACGCCCTTCTGCCGCGGCAGGATGTGTTAACAAGACGATAAATTATTCGAAATGTCAATTGCGCGGTATCGTTCGCGCGGCGCGGCGGCTCGTCGGTATTATAATCGGCGCGAAGGATCGGGGATGACGTCAGTTCCAGCGACCGATCGCTCGTTCCCTCGCTGAAGACAAGACGCATTAACCGAGAGAGAGATCATGGGTGTGTACACTTGTCGCAACTGTACGTAACAACGCCGAGAGGACACCGAGGTTACGTCCATGATCCCTCGTTTGAAAAACCCTTTTGCTCACGACCGACCGGTGCGTTGCTCGTTAATTGCCTAGCTTCTCGCCGTTCAATTATAATAGCAGTCGCTTGGTGGCGGCCAGCCTCGCTCGTTGATCATTATTGATTAACGCGCTACGATCGAGTGGCTCATTTTCTTGCTTCGAATGAAGAGATTTTCGTCGTTCGACTTTCGCGTTGAATGTGTAATTTTCGGTAGATTTGAATCTTTAATTCCTAAAACGAATCAGTAGATTTTTGACAAGTATTTCGACCGTATTCTCCGTATGGAACGAAATAACACGATGGCTTAAATATTGGGGACGAAGAAGAATATGTGTTATTTCAGGGAAATTTTATTGATCGGATCCACTCTTTCAAATAAATTAAATAATAAAATTAATTTCATTTAAAACTTATAAATTTCGTATTTAAATTAAAATCTATAAATTTAAATTTATAAAATTCAATAATATAAAAAGAATTAATTAAGAATATTGTTATAAATAATATTATTATAAATTGGTATTATTCGTGGAGTAGAAAATTAATTAGTAAATTTATTTTAAAATGACATTTTAATGTTATATATTAAGTAAATTTTCAATTATTTATATTTAAATTAATTCAATTAATAAAATTAAAATAATTTGTTGTTTCTAATATAATTGGTATAAATCTATGATTAATATCACAAATTTCTGAATATTGTCCAAAATATAATCCAGGTCGAATTGAAAATAAATTTAATTGATTGATTCGCCCAGAAACTGCATCAACTTTAGTTCCTTTAATTCCAAAGATTGAATAGTTCATGAATGAATAAATTAATAAAACGTGCTGGAAAACGTACTAAAAATGAAGTGCTGGCAGTTGAATATTTTTTAAAGTATACTATTTTTTAAGGTAATGTTCAATATTATATATTTGTGTAGGTTGAACCGAGCATGGACGAATGCTCAACAGTTTCTGGATTTTTATGCGAAATTTATGCAAAATTTAAAGACATAAAAACGAGTAAAATAATAGAATACTAATTATAATTTTTAATAGGGAAACGAAATCTGTTTCAAGTTGTACTTGTTTAGTTCTGTTTATAAAAATCCATCTAGACGCGTATTATTCAAGCATAATTTATCAAACGTGGGCAAATATTCGTTTGAATTTTGTCAAATTGTGGGAGAAACGAGTATCAGTTCGTTTAAACGGAATTTAGATTACCGATACGAAATTGCAATTGCAAGAGACGTTCATCTGTATCGAACATAAGCAGCACAATTTCCGAGATTTTGGTTTTAATTGTAATTTTATTTAGTTACACGAAACGGAAACTCCTTCGTATAAAAGATCGATCGCGCGAAGATCGACAATGTATAGAAAGTTTTCCACCATTATTCTACACGGCAAGGTGTATAAATTCTCCGCGGCTTTTCTTCGTTACACGCGTTTCCTGTCAAGTCGCGAAACAGATACGACAACGAGATCGCAACCGGTGAATAACGGCTGCTTTTATTTCATCCGTGATAGTAATCGGTTCATTCAGCGTAGAAGAACGTAATGCCTTGATCACGAAGTGTTCGAGGAATCCGTTCCAAGGCGGATGGAGTGCGAGTAACGAGATCAAGAAATGACATACGTACCACGACTATCGATCGCCGATCGCGAATGTTTCCGCGTTGTACCGGGAAAATAATGTCTCGGAAACTTTACGATTCGGTGGATGATGATACTGTAGCATCGGAAATTCTGGTCGACAGAATTACAAGAAAGAAAGTGTATAAAGTATAAATCTCGGCTTGGTTATCAATTTTTGAGTTTAACAACGTTAAAGAAGTAATTGTTCTAGAAGTAATTTTTTTAAATATTTAATAATTAATAATATAGTAATTTTAGAAGCTTTCATGGAAATGTAAAACAAAGACGAAAACGATTTCGAATTAGAATATCTCCGTTTAATCTCGAAGGTATCGTGCTACGGTATATTTTAAATTTAGATTTAATTTAAATTTAAATTTTAATATTAATTAATATTTACCTTCAAATCTAAATAATAATTTTCAAATTAATATCAATAGTAATTTGATATTTCTCAAATTAATATTAATATTAATAGTAATGATAATTTACTAATTATCTAATTTAAATGATAATTTTCAAATTAACGTTAACATTTTATAGATTCTTTCATCGTGTTATTTAACTTTCCCACTTTTCAAACAAATACGATATTCGTTCTAAGACTCTCAAACAGAAAAATCTCCATCAGGAATGAAATATTTTTCGGGTGACAACCAGTTTGATGAAACTATCCAGCGAGTTACCAGAGTCATTATCGTAATTAATTACGTCGTCGATCAATCACGACGACATTGAAAACGATGCACAACAGCGACGATTAAGAGTGATCGATATCGTGGTCATTGAACTAATCTTTTAATGAACACACGCAACGAGAGTTGTTTCAAAAAGGCGAGAGGTGTCAAAAAAAAGGGCAAAAAAAACGAAGAGAAAGGAAAAAGACTACTTTCTCTCGTGTCTTCGCGGCGTCTGTTAGTCGGTTAGTTCGGTGACTCCCTCTATTTCCGAGCGCGTTAACACGAAAAAAGGAGTAGAAAGGTGTAGAATGTTCCCTTGAGTAATGGAACTTGGCGATTTCTTGATAAAAGGCGCGCGAGTATTCGTATTCCTTGGGGTAGCTACTATTAGACTGTTGCAGATAAAATGGTAACATGCATTATATATAGAATTTGGCAGGTGCTTCATCCAGTCAAACTTTATATATGATATCTTCCAAATATCAGGAATTTCATCAAACTAATTTCCATGCTATTTAAACAATTCAACAATTAATTAATTTTAAAATTCGGAAAGCCGGTAGAAGCCGTTATAATTTCTCTAAAATACGAATCGAAAGATCGCTAAGGCAAAATAAAAAGAAACATTCTTAACTGTCTCCAGATGATGAATTTATGAATCTTCGAGGCGCTTCTTCCAAGTTTAAGTCCTTTTAAAAAAAATCGTACAAATATATTAATTATATTGTAACGTCGTAACAATGGGGTTTCCCCAGAAGAGGGATGCAACTGTATTCTGTTCAAATCGTGCAGATATTGGCTTGCATAGAAATGGGAAATAAACAGAGAAAGAAAGGGCGATGAATCGATGGGAAGAGAAATGAAGGAGTCGTAGAAGAAAAAGAGGGAGGAGCAAGGATCTCGATGATGATAAATGCTTCCGGCGGTGGAGCGTAATTTATGTCGTCATTAGAATAGTCGCCACGAACCTCTCGTGTAGGTGGTGTATAATGATCGCTACTATGTACCACTGTGTGTGCATGCACACGCTCTCCATGGTTGTTCGAGGAGTTGGCTTTTTACAAAAAAGGCACCCGTTGCTCGATGATTGCGACGCCCATAAACACGGCTCGCGTCGGTAGATTGGTCACTTGCTATCCCCGGCGTGTTCGAGGCCTACTGCATGCTTCGAATCCTCTTTCGTCAGCAGCTAGCAGTCCGAGGGACGTTCCCTTCTTTCTAGGTCTGCTCTCTTCGATCGAGACTTCCTTCGAAACTTTTCAACGAAAGAATTGCGCTCTTATCGAACGATGCTGAAAGTTTAGGATTACCTAGGATGTCACGAGGCAAGTTTTGGACACTTTTCGATGGTTTAATCAATTTAGAGAATTTAGAGAAAGCTACATCACTCGATTTTACATGCAGCATCAGTTTATCTCGATTTTATTTTCTGAAATACTTTTCTATGATGTTATCTATATATTGTACATATTAAATATTAAAAATTGGTGTATTTAATTATATACTTTTAAATGCTCGCAATGAAATACTTCACTACTTCATCATTATAAAAAACATCATGATTTATTAATAATATTTTAATATTAATATTAATAATTATTATTTTAATTATATAATTATATTATATTATTTTAATAATTATATTTATAATTATATTAATAATTATATTTTATATTATATTAACAATTATATTTATATTATTTTAATATTAATATTAATATTAATAATATTTTGAATTAAAATAAACACAATTAGCAATTTTTCCTTCCCTCTATAAAATCAGATTCTATAGGGGATTGACTAGTCAGCTAAATAATAAACTACGTCGCTCCATTTTTACCCTAATCCTTCGTCAACTGTTTTTTTTCTTTTCTGACAGAGGCAGAGGCTAAGCGGCCGATTACAAGGTTAATTACCGAAAGTAATAAGGACCACCCATCGTCCATCTAGATCCGACAAAATAGATACGCATTAATTGGACGAGGGGCGACTCTCCTTTGATTACCTATTACCGATAATTATATGTTAACCACGTATTCAGATCCGGCCCGGCACGCACTCCAGAGAACCTGTTCCCCTACAGCGGCGAACATTGAATCAAATTGCGTGCGCGTGCATGCGTGTACACCAACTGTATTCACGCCTCCTAACCTTTCGCTACCGGTTAGATCTACGCGTAAATAATTGCCGTTGGTCCCTGCTAGATCGGGGCCATTGCAGCCACCACCGATTGGCTTTCGGTTCTATTACTACTGTCGATCGTAATTCAATTTCTTTCCTCCGCTACCACGTTGACTGTCACGCGAGATTTATACGTTTTATCTGCCGTATGGAATACTTAATTTTTTAGAAAATATTCTGTTACAATAATGAACGCGCATTTTTCAGTCTACAGTATATAATGGTAGGTCTATCGCGTTGGCGCAACGTTTTATTTTATTCGTAATTCATTCTAATGAATTTCTGCTATCAAATTCTATTCTTCAATATTGGGGTTGCGAATTGACATGGATAAAAATTATATAATTTTATCACGTCTATCCATCTAGAGTAATTTTTCTGAAGTTTGAACGAACTGAAGTGTTTTATAACATTAATTCTCTCTAAAACGCGAAAATAAATCGTAGCTTATAAAATTAATAGGAATACGAATAAAAACGCGATGAATCATTTCACGAAGGATTCCCCGTATAAAATATCACCGTCACAAAGTCTTCATCCCTTTTACAAATTCTAGGAAATTAAATCAGCACACGATCGTCAGGTCAATTTAGTAGCTGGATGTCCCTCGTTATCGCATAACAGTGTCATAAATAATCGGCGCGCGGTTTAGTAATTCGAGCTTATAAGCAGTTTATAAGAGCGATGCGTCGACTTTCTTGTTTTTCCACAAGTTTCTTCTTTTCTTTCAATTATTGGCGACGCGACAGGATAACCTACAGTCGCACACTACGGTCTGACAACTGGCTTTTCCTGGCTGGAAGTCAATTTTTCAGGTTAAATACGTGAGCTTCTTGCTTGGCAAGTGAATTAAGTTTCTCTTCTCAATATGTTGCGAAAATTGGCAACTTTCGTGTAATGTACCTTATAACAAATTAAGAATAAAATGTTGCTTTATTGCAAGGAAATAAAGTGAAAGGATAGCAATTACGACAACATAATTTGAAAGAAATTTTAATAAATAAAGCAACGATAAGGTAGCGAATAATCTAGTGCCATTATTTACTCACAATATATAAAACAAACGTAAAACAAAATATAGCAAATGAAATAAGTATTCTTAATACTTGCTATTTTCATAATGAACACAGTTCCCTTAATTTTGGGATTTCAAATTTCATCGCTATAATCAGTTATTATCTTATAGACAAGATCGCAAAATTTGAAGCGAAGTTACAATATCAGATACTGACTTTGATCGTACAATCAACAGTTTGATCAGATCGAAACATTCTGATTCAAAGTTCTAGGTCCTAAGTTATCGTTGAATAATTCTTTCGCGCGATAGTTCCGCCTTTCGTTCTTTCTCGAGGATCAATTCACTACGGTGACTCGTAAATGGCGAGTCTATTTTTCGTTAGACTTTAGAATTCTATATTAACGAGGTTTGCGGAATACGTAAGTAGATTGCTTGGAGCGACCTCGTTCTACGATTCTCCAAAGACATTCAACCGAATTACCCTGATTTCCGTTAATGCTCCGTGATCTAAGGAAAATTTACATTTGACCGGGAAGCTATAGATTCGAGGGAAAGGGAACCGATGGGATTAGCATTTTTTCGAGAGCAGCGAATATATTAAGTTGCTGCACGTGATACTTGGCCCTTTCCAGATGAAACTTTAATAACACGTATCCAGTAGTTTCTTTCTGTTTAATTAATTCAATTTAACACGATTCCTCTGACGGTGATTCCATTATCTCAGATTTCGAAGAATTACACAATTCACAAAAAAATTGAAAAAATCCTTCGAAATGAAAGATCGT
>NIPQ01101362.1:0-18746 GCA_002806875.1 Lepidotrigona ventralis hoosana
TTTCTTCAAAGCTAAAGGTCTTTTACCTGGTATTTTACCTGAACTTACATTTTTGCGTTATTGTTTCCTTTGGAAACACACTAACAGAGAGAATAACGTTTGGAAAGCAACGTTGAAAAAGTAATCGCGGTGCAGAGTGAGCGACGCGTAGAAAGCAGATGTTCGCTTCAGAAAAGTGGGATATCATTCTAGAAAATAATAGGAACAGTGGTTCAACATTTTCACGGCGAAGCGTTAATTTCTGTCTGAATGGAACAGAAATCCGTAGACGTGGATGTGCCAAGCTTGCTGTTTCTCGGCGATATCTCTCGCAAGGAAGGAAGGAAGGAAGTTAATTCGAAAAAAAAAAAAAAAGAAAAAACCGTGTACGAAGATTCTCTCGCCTGCGGATAAATTCGTCCAGACGTAGACGTTGCGAACAACTAAATTCCACGTCGCGAATCCGGCGCTAACAAGATTTTTCAAACGTACGGCGCTGTTTGGTGGATCGGCCCGATCGGTTTTTCCGATACAGCAGGACGCGGAGCGAAAATGCTGTTCAAACATCAAAGAACAAGGCAGACGTTCGGAAGACTCGGCGGCGAGTTTTACCTGTGAATTTGCTCGCGGTTAGAACCACGAAGGATGAAAACAAATATCAGGCTATTAGAGGAACCATCGAGGAATAATAGACTTGGCCGGCGCTATGTAAACCAAGGATGACAGTCTCGCAGCATCTTCGGACTACGGATGACTAACGTAAGAACAAATTGCCGACGCAGAACCCGCGATTTATAAATGTAGTAACATTCCTTCCGTCTTTCTCATCCTTCTTTTTCTTCTCCCTCTTCATCGTCGTCGTCTTCTCAATCGGCTCCCGATCTGGCTCTCCCAAATACCACTCGAAGGAGGAAACCGCCGGTGAGAGGGGAATAAAACGAGAAGAAGAAGAAGAAGAAGAAGGAGAAGAAGAACGCAAAACAAGAAGCAAAAGCGACGAGAAAGCAAGAGAAACGAACGAACGAACGGAACGAAAGGGAACACGCTGGGGAGGAAGAAGGGAGGAAATACAGGGGAAAAGAGGATGGTGGCGACGTCTACTATCCTGGCTCGATTGGTCCCACTTCTTCGAGCACCGTCGCCGCCGTCGTCGTCTTCTTCCTCCTCTGTCTCTTCTGCTCTTCCTTCTGAAAGGCTTCTTTTACCTACGTACCGATTTCACCGTTTCTCTCCCTCTTTCTTCTCCTGCCGATCCGCTTGCTCTTCTTCTCTTGGTCGCTACGGCGCGTCTCGTCCTCAGGCACTTGAGGCCATTCCGCGGCACAGAGGAGAGAGCTTCGGCATTCCTCTCGCCGGTCATTTTATTTTAGCGCCACCGTGTGGGAGAGAGCCCTTTTATCTCTATCTCGCTCGCACACACTCACTCACACACACACACACACACACACACACACGCGCGCGCGCGCGCGCGCGCGNAGGGCCCTGGGCTCTCGCCTTGTCCTTCTCTTTCGTCTCACACCATCCGTCTACTCCTCTTGCTTCTCCTCTCTTTGGATTCTGCGTCCACGGCGAGAGAGCCTCTCTTTCTCTCCCGCTTCGCAGGCTCGTTCGTGCGAGGCCGATGCTCGACGACGATGCTGGTGTGCTTGCATGGTACCCAGCCGATGGTGGCCATGCTGCGGAGCACGGAGAGAGTGCAAAAGGTACGTGGGAACTGTACCACGCAGCTTGGTGGACGTTGCCGGACGACCAGCCTTGGACCGAACAAAATTTTAACCGCTTTATGCCCGAGCCCCGAACACAAACCGCCGCGGACACGTTTCCTTCTCTGATCCGCCCGGCAAATGATTTATCGCTCTGTTTCACGAATTGCCGCGCACACGCACTGCAGCAGACAGAAAATCTGCAAATTCTTCGAAGTCAGAGAATTTCAGATAAAAAAAAAAAGAAATTGCATCTTTGCGTGAACCGACGAGCGTGAAATCGTAGCGCAATCTTTGATTTATTTTCAGAAATATCTTTCAAGAATCGCGTACCAATAAATGGAGAAAAAGAAATTTTGTCATTTAACTAGGAGAATGCGCAATGAACTTTTTTCGTCGTTCATTTCTATACATTTCGATACGTACTGCAATTATCGTAGAAAAATATAATAAAAACTGAACGTTTAAATCGAGTTTCATTTGCTTATCACGTACACAAGTTTGACCTGTGCCCTCGTAACGTTTCGAACGCGAGATATTGTATACACAAGTGTCTATATATGTATAACCATTACACATACCCTCCAATAAACTCGAGACTCTTGCATTACGAGCCTATGTATATGCATGCAGTAAATGTTACAATTAGAGTCGATTTACACATATCCACGTCCGCTCCACATTTCTCTTTCAGAGACGCACACACGACGCAAGGGGGAATTCACCGGATAGTACGAATAAGAATAGAATTAAACGGTCGCGTTCGAAACTTCTCCGATAGGGGAGAGAAAAGCACATTTTAGAGAATAAATCGGAGACAGCACGATATTAGAATGAATAACATTAGCGAATTAACACTACATATTCAAACAAAATGAAGGCAAACGAGTAAGAAACAAGTTTCCCGTTTCGACGTCGAGTCGAATTCACATATTTATACAAAAATCATTTTGCAACATATATTAAATGAATGATATCATGTTTACGTGTGTTTGATTAATCATTTATTCCTGATAAACGAAACCACCAAGATAAACGATACAAACTTTTCCTCGCTGTCGAATAAGATTGCCAAAAGGTACTAAAAACTTCGTGGCTTAACGATACTTATTCGAAACTTCTGCGAAGGAACATGCATCCAATATTAAGAAGTTGAAGTTGCGTTCGAGAAGTTGAATGTTTCTCCTTTAATTTCATGCGAGATATAACCCGTCTATCAGTAGAATAAAATCGATATCACACGCCATCGAGGTGCAACATTAATTTAAAAGACTTGCGAGATAATATATTTAAATAGAGAAAAAAAAAAGGAAAAAGATGAAAGCAGCTACGAATCGAGAGAGAGACCAACACTTCGGGACATTTTTGGTCTCAAAAAAACCTCGTTGCTTTGTAAAAGTTTTTGGAGATGTTCTTCTTTTCTTTCTCTGTGGATACGCGACGTGGATACTTTTCTGCGAGAAACGGCAATTTTTCTAAAGTACAGACGAGCGACACGGACACGGTTAATTACGCGTGGATTCGCAAAATGGAAAGTATGAAAGAAAGAAAGAAAGAAAGAAAGAAAGGAAAGAGGAGCCGCTTCGAGAGTTCGACAAGATGCTCTTATCCGTTTTAAGTGGAGGAGTGAAGAGCGGCGAACACGTCCTCCACTCAACGACGAAGAGGGAATAATTATTACCGAAATAATCTGCGGTCTCCTAACAGCAGACTCAATAGCGATTATTAGCCTAATTAATTATCCATTATCGTAGCTCGGCGGAAATCTAATTTTCATCGCCATTAGAGAGAGGGCTCGCTCTCTGCACTGTACTCGATAAGATTAAAATTAATAGGATTACACCCGAATTACTTACTTGGAACATTTTCACTCGCTTCACATACCTCAGTCTCTTACCAGTCGAATAGCGAAAAGATTTCTTTTCCTTTTTTTTTTTTTTTGCACATTGCAATCCTTTGCATCAACATATAAAACACTGACGCAATTATTCTCTAAATCCTAATTTAAAATAAACGCACAAATAAGCATGTGCAATTACACTGTTGTTATTTATTACTTTAACAGGTCTGGAACTATCTGGAGAATGAGAAACCGGCGTAAAAATTGACGAAACCAATGAATTCATTGCTCCCTCGGCGAGACCTGTTTCCGCCGAACGTGGAACAATCGCGAGTGGATCGGGACGCTAGGGACGCGATTCGTGGTCGCACAGCGCAGCATCGAATCGAATGCGAGAACTCATCGATACACAGATCGAGGGAGGGATCGAAAGCGCACGCCACACGCCGCGATAAACATCTCGCACTCGCGGCGGAAACTCGCGTTTTCCGCGAGCATCGAAAATAGAACAGGCGAGAGACGAAAGCCTAGAGAGATCGCTAGGTTGCCGAGGTAACGACACGCGCGTTACATGACTTTCCCTCTCGGCTCCTCCTTCACTGTTTCGCCGTTCTTCCCTCGTTCGTAGCCTCTGTCTATCTCCCTTCCTCCTCACCTTTCCTACCGTGTGAAATTACTATACATACTCGACCATACATGCCGCTCTGTGAAGTCATGCGCCGCGAAAATCACGAAAATGTGTTCCCTCTTCTTAGATTCTTAAGTTCTAAATTCTAGATTCCAGATTCTCTCTCTCTCTCTCTCTCTAAAGTAAGCTCTTGAAAGGGCGTTAAGCTCTATAAACACGCACACGTATGCACGAGATTTTCTCGCGAGATGCCAACTCGAAGCTCCGACATTCAACCAGAGCACGCGTGGTCTACTAAATATATTCTTTTTTCGTTTTTTTTTTTTTTTAATAGTGACCTGAATAATTTACACCGTGCACATTGCGTGTCCGGTGTATATTATTTCACTTTCTTTTTCTTCCTCTTCTTTCGTTTCCTTTCGATTTTTTGGCATTTTCATGTTTCGCGAAATTCTTCTGCAAAATGTCAAGGTGCACCTGTCGCGAAGAGTTTGAAAAAGAGTTTTATTTTCCAGTTTTCGTTATTTCGATTCATCTATTTTTTTCCCCCCGTCTACACACAAGTCAAAACGAAATTCATTTTTTTTTAAATTTTATCCAACAAGGATGTGTCCATTTTTTATATTATTTAATCGTAATTGTAATAAAGTGACCGAAAAGATATTATCAACGATGATTCTAAACGATGATTAGTTGATGGAATAAAACGACAATGTTACAAAATTTTTGATTTTATATATAAATGCTTGCGACACTTCTCGTTGATAAATCGTACGTGTATCAATAAATAATAGTGTAAAAAGTTTCTATCTATATTTGAGATTACAACTGTCCGATAGAGAACGACATTTATTTATCAATATACGACTGCATTCTCCGAGCCTACGTATATCAGTTAAATGCGTGTCTTGTCCTTTTTTTTTTTTAATAACGGAATCGACGAAAAATATCGTGATTGATGACTTTAACTGATTGAGATTGAAGGCACAGAATAAATATTACCTGCAGACACGTGTTTCTCAATAAATGTATGATTTATTTACTTAATCGATGAAACATACTTCTACACGCGTGTAAAATTTGAAGAACAAAATGTTTCAATGCAACGTGATATAATTCACTGTGTAGTGAAAATCAATTATTTCTTTATTCGTGTATTTTCAGCTTTTCGTATCTAATAATCTAAATTATAATTCAACAATTAAGATATAAAATTTACGATAAAATCGACGATTTACTCTGTTCTCTCTCATAATACACCGAAGTGAATAACGAAACATACAACGCTACAGCAGACTCTATATGATATTAAACTGAAACCCTTATCTACTTCTACAGTCGGTACGAAACTTCTGCCACAAAAAGTCGGAAAGAAAGTTAGCCCGGAAATTCCGATTTTAATGAAACTCGGCGCGAGTGTACAGACTGAGACACGTGAAGAACAGATTTCCCTCTCCTCTGGAGAATCACTTCGAGCAGGTAAAATCAAAGTGTTTAAATTATCACGAACGTAACAGTCGAAATTTTTCTAGCTCTCAAAATATTCCACCACGGTACGTAATTTTCAAATTACAAATCTCTTTAATATTATTCCTCATTAAAATTAAAATTTTCGAGTTGATTAACTTCCCGTGTCAACGGTGGTTGGACCTCGGCATCGTGCGAAACGTCATAAATATTAATTAGGCTCACTTCGGTACACGCGCGCGTACCGATGAGGAACACCATAGCGCTCGTTCTAATTGCAACAAGGTCCTTTAATTTTTCCAATTTGTAATTTCTTTCGATCGCGCTGACACAGTGCGTCTCATTCGAGCGTCATTTAAAGAATACAAATTGCTTGCCTTCTCTTTCGTGCATCCGTAAATTCGATCACGTAATGTATTTCCATACATCCGGTGTTGACTGACTATGCAACAACGCTGTATCCATCATCTTCGTTGCGTAACGTGGTAAAAAGTGCAAGACGTATTAAACGAAAAATACATATTAATAAGAAAATTAAGAATTTAATTACGAAATTTCATCGGGACGAAATGTACCTACGCGAGATAATAAAACGATTATTATTATAATTTCCAAATTTTTCGCTCTGAATATACTGTAACGTGTCATTTGTTGAAACTCTGTATGCCGTTCGAATTTCACCTAAATGAACAACTGTTTCACTGATTGAGAATTCATTTATTAAATAATATTCAAACGAGAAATTTGATATTCATCTGTTAAACATCTGCTAGAGAGAATTAAAATTTTCACAAAAACGGTCGACATTTTTATGAAATGTTAATCGCCTGACTGAAATTCAATATTTCCTTATTTTCAGATGTACAATCGGAATTCGTCGGAGCGATACCTGAAATCTGCGACACGATCACAGTTTCAAACAAGTTCGCAGGCTGTTTGGAAGCGACAGCGCCACAATTCAAAGTCCCACGAACGACAGAATTGCACCGTGCAATTTGAACAGATCACACGCAAACATCCACGCACTATAACAGATCATTAACTTAGCATATATACGTTCGTTCGCGTTGGCAGAGGCTTCTTTGTAAAATATATCTCCCCGCAGAGCGAGCAATTGTTCGAAAAACGAAAAAAAAAAAGAAAAAATTCTGAAAAACGCGAGAGATAATTTCGCGCGAGTTGTCATGCAAAGGATTACCCACCTTTGACTTAGAGCACTCCGCTTGAATTTCCACGCGATTCGCGGCCTCGGTACGCATAATTCCCGTCCCCGGTTTTTTTTCAGAATCGAACGGAAATTCGCTTTTCACGTCACGTACCTATGTATATACGTGATCGAGAATTTTCTTTCAATTTATAGATTGCCTCGTGCCTCGCTAACTCGGAAGAACTGACGAAGAAGAGAAAGAACAAAAAAAAAAAGAAAAAAATAGAAAAGAGAGGGAGAGAGAAGAAACAATTGCGGAGTTTTTCATTTTTTCAGAAAGTGACTATATACGATTGAAAATAATACGGAATCCAGAAGTTTATCAACTCCGCAGAAAATTCGAAAATGATCTTGAAATTTACTTTGTTGCAAGCGCTGTTGCATTTTCATTAATATGTACTCAACGAACAGATTGTTCTTTTCATCTCCAGTGGCGGCCATTTTTTGAGAGAATCGAAGAGAAATGTCTAAATGTCTAAATCAACGTCGTTCTTAATAAAATTTTCAGAAGTTATTTATTTTCATATCTAATATCTTGGGAAGTTGGCATGATAGAAACATAAATCTACGGATCCCGATCGTTAACGGCGCCTTCTCGTAATTAAAACTAAACGTGCCAAGCGAGGTCAAATGACCCCTTTTCAAAATTTACTTGAAAATCATACATTCGTTGTTACTTCTTTCTGACTTTTTGTAAATTCTTATATTATCTGATTATTCAATCTCTCGTTTTCTGTGTTTCTCTCGGCTTATTTTTTACCGAGGAAAATTCTTGGCATACCTTATGTACCGCGAGGGGTCATTTGACCTCTTATGGTAAGATAGGTAAGATATGTAAAATGCCGGTCCACGTTTAGTGTTAATGAATTCATGATGAGTCTTTCGTTTCTGGAAATGTCAAATATATAATCACGTAAACTGAGAGCTACACAAAAGCGGATCGTTTTGGTTTCCAAAAGAGTCTCGTTTGATAATCGCGTACAGATGAACAGGAATATACACACTTCGCCTAATCGGCAATATCTCTGTCACGCAAAAAATCGCGCTGAAAATGACTGAGAATTTCGCGGGATTCTTGTAATTTATAATTGCACGCTCTCTCTCTCTCTCTCTCTCTCTCTTGGTGTGCAAAGTCGCACGACGTGAAATTCATGGAGAACCACGATGTAATAAGGCCGAAGGTGCATGCGCGAGGCTAGTGCAGCGAACTACGATTCACTGGCGCGCCTATATATTCGTGGGACTAACTTTATCGGTCGGCCAAGTCCCCTTTCTCGCTCTTTCCCGATGCAAATCCGAAAATCCTCGGTTAGTATTTTACCTCCGCGAACGATTCTCGAACGAACGAACGAACGAACGTTCGCGAATACGGAGGATGTTGGAACAGGAAAAATGCAGGGGAGAGGTGTAGAGCGGCTTGGGAAATGCGGATTCGCGTTTAACCGCATTATCATACGTTTAAATAAATTCCGGGCGAACGTACGACGCGTCGCGCCGCGCATGTGACTCTAACGTAAAATGGCTCAGACAGTGGGACAACCAACCGAACGTGAGGGAGGGAATTCACGGGGAGAGTTTAGCTTGCGGATTTCGGTTCAATGTTTTCGCTGGCCTCCGGAAGTCGTGAGAAACGTTGAACGTGCGAGGCTGCACTGCTCCACGGTTATTTCAATTTGAAAACCCGCACAGGTCTTCGAAAATCTTCATGGAGGATTAGATAGATAGACGGGGGAAGAGAGAGAAAGAGAGAGAGAGAGAGAGAGAGAGAGAGAATTCTACGCGACGAAATTTCGATAATTTGCGAATGTTTAAGAAATTTATTTGAGAAGTAATGTAACAATGTTTAGTTATTTTGGTGACTGAAAATAGTGTATTGATCTCGAAATTTCAGATACAACGTTTAGTTTCGTAAATAAAATTCTAGTTACATAAAAATATGAAAATAAACGAATTTCTACTTCCATCTACAACTGATATTGATTAATAATTAAAAAAAAAAATGTTTATCTTTTATCTTTTTTTTTTGAGTGACGTCAAACGTAAAATTCTGCCACTTTCTATCTCATAGCCATCACATTTCCAACCACTTGAATTATTTCTGAAGAAATGAGAGAATCATAACATCTCTCGCGCATGTACTTTGAACTTGCTATACGTCTCAATTAATAAAAAAAGAAAATACATCAAAAATTAAAAAACAGCTCCAATAATCCTACGCTATTCTATATTAATTTTTACACTCCTCAATCAGTTTATTAAAAAGATAAATTAAAGAATTATTTGATTCAGCTAACTTTAGCCTCACAGATTCAATCTTGAACTGACCACGTAATAATCATTGTATATTGTATATTGTATCATTGTATATTGTACAAAACACTTGCCAGTCTTTGATACAATAACCAGAAAAATAAACAAAAAATAAAGTACCCTGTACTAAAAACAGTAATAACATATCCTGTATCAAATATACAAAAAGAAGTATCAAAAAGATACTAGAATCACACAACTCCATATTATAATTATATTATATTATATAATTATATTATATTATATTAAAATTATTAAAATTATATTATAATTATATTATATTATACAACCTTATAATATTTTTAAGAATATGTTAAATTTTATTGTGTCGTATAATTAAAAATATCAATTAATGGAGCATCTTCGATTCGTATTATTAACCCTCCTGGTAAAATCGTAAATTCTACGAAAAATCCCACAGAAACGTGCAGAAACAGTAGCTGCAGTCGGACGAAAGTTTGCAACTAGCTAAAATTTTTGCGAGCTGGTATTGCGAGTAAACGAGTTCCCATGCATGGCGGACTAACTCTCGCGGCGCGAATAGAGATGTACAGCAGAGGGTGAAGCCGGGGGTGTGAATTTCGCGGGGAAACGTGATACAACGAGGTTAGGTACATCCCGAAATCCCCCTTGCCTCGGTCCAGGTTAGAGCGGACCGCATTGTCGTCTATATACCGGCGTATACGTACACCCCCGCTCAAAAGTCTCAAAACAAGCACTGTATTTGCTTCGAAACTGAAAAAAAAAAAAAAAAAAAAAAAAAAAAAAAAATNAAATATCAATTTTACATTGTGTTATAAAATACACGTGCAATTTATAAGCAACATGGATCGTTCATCCCTTGAGTAATTTCACCCGTGAATTGCTCGGGGCGAATCCTGAAAAGTTCGAAAAGTCTTCGCGAAAAGTCCTTCGAAAATCCTACTTGAAGACCGATTATCTTACACAGTAAAAACCACATTAAGTACTACAAAATTTCTTTGTAAAAAAAAAAATACACGTGCAATCTAGTCCTTCGTGGGCAACATGGATCGTTCATCCCTTGAGTAATTTCACCCGTGAATTGTTCGGGGCGAATTCTGAAAAGTTCGAACTGTTCGCGAAAAGTCCTTCGAAAATCCGACTTGACGACTGATCGTCTAACGTAGTAAAGGCTACATTAAGTACTCCGAAATTTTTCTACATTTTTTGAAAGTCTGGAGACAGTGAAGAAAAATTTTTGGAACTGTCATTTTATTATCTGCGATGAAAGTATCGACCATTAGGTATAAAAAGTGTCCCAAGATTTTTGAGCGGTAGTGTATATGCGGCGGGACAGCTTCGATCGTGCTCGCCGAGCCCCGAGAGCCTCCGTTCATGTAAATGCGGGAATCTGATACTATTCTTCTTTCTTCTTCATGCGCGAAATTTCGAGCGTACATTGAGCGAAATTGACGATACAGAGAAAGAGACGTCTGTCTCACGGGCAGCCAGGTTCAGGAGACGAGAATTTTGAAACTTCTCGCTCCCGTTCCATTCGTCCGAACTTGTTCGAGCAGAATCAACTTGTCGGATGTTGATCGATCGACGGAATTAAATTCGTACGCCACGATTTCGAATGATTTCGTCGAATGGCTCGTTGCTACGATTGTTCCAGAGTTTGTAATAAAAACCAGCCTCTATAATAATGCTCGGATGGGAAGATAATCTCGGTTTTACGCACACAGCGAGATATTATAGTCTCGCTGAAGGGGCGGAATTTATATTTATATTGTGCAATGCAATTTGGAGTGAAATTGTTTTGCTGGTTTGTTCGCGGAAATTTTATTTTAAATTTGCATGGGGACAACGGGAACGTATGGCAATTCTTCTCGAAATCGACATTTATAAAAATCTACTGTTGATAAAGTAGACGGTTACTCCTTAAAATGATCACGAAAACTCCCTCTCGTCAGCTATTTCGAAAATTTCTTCGCATCTAAAAAAAAAAAAAAAAAAAAAAAAAAAAAAATTAAAAAAANACACTAAGCGTTTGCAACGGTCGAAGAAACGAATGTATCAATACGGAGAGGAGGAGCGAACCGCGGGAAGAAACTGAGCTTGCTTGATCCGGCGAAACGGCAATAAAGATAAAAGCAACCGGGTGAAAAAGTAGCGCTGCCATTGTGAGGACGAAGAAATAAGAGAAAGATGGCCCCGTAAGCTACCGACGACACGGGTCATCCCGCTTATCTCCGGCTTAACCAGCCGTTTAGCTCCATGCACGCGGTACACACGTACACGTAAGAACAAACAGCACACAGGTATTACACAGAGGAGCGAGGAGCGGCTCACATCGACAGGCTTCACCATGGCTGTACGTGTTACCTGATCATTCAGGGCCCCGGTCCTACCACCCACGTAAAGTGCCTAGAGCCTTGTAGAATTGTACCGGTATCGGAGATTATCCTTGGCAGAAGGGGAATTGAAAAGGAGCCACGCTCCTACGGCACGCCACGCGTTCTCATCCTTGCGGAATATAATTACCATCGACCAGAGAGAGAATTCATCCAACGCACTCGTCCGTCTCGTCTCCATTTTTTTTCTTTTTCTTTCTTTTCTCTCTATCGCGATTTCTTTCGTATTTCTCGCGTGTTCCTCTGTTTTCCAACGATCCAACGATCCAGCAAACTGTATCTGCTTCTAACCTGTATAATTCGACAGGTTTCTTTCATTGTCAATAAATCGCAGTTACTTATGCAAGATCTGTATCTGCTTTTGACATTTTACGTAGTTTCGTGTATTATGTAAATATTCTACGCATCCGCGCGTGTGTTTTAAATTTTTCATTCTGTCACATCGAGCGATTTCGTTTTTATTTAGAAATGAACTAACACGCATTCTCAAATACTCCCCATTGGTTTTGTTTAAATAGTTCACTCGTCTATCGATATTTCCGTGTATTGGTTTCTTTATCACTCCTTTTACACTTACATCTCTTCATATCAAAATGATCATATCATTTCTTTTACACTTCCTGCGTTGTTTCTCTATCATTTCTTCGTACTCGATTTCTTGAACGATAAAAGTGAATAACTTCTATTTTCTTCTGCTTTTTTTCCCCGGCCGTTTCTAGCGCGCAAGAAGTTGCTCGTGTATCAAGTAAATCTTATTACAATCTAAAGAAGAAACTTCAATTTCACGTAGGAGCGAAGAAAGTTTGTCAAAGCTGGTCTTGCTTGTCTCGCAATGTACTGAAAGTTAATAAAACTGACAGTACAAAGAGGTTATTTTGTCGGAGGGATGAAGCGAATGAGATCCAATAGCACACACTGCTGCTCACACGGGAATTACGTTTATGTATTATTCTCTTGCAGAATTGATACGAATTATTTCAATTTAAATTATTTATCTTTTATTTCGTTTACGATGAAATCGTACATCCGTGCAATTGTTCAAGAAATTTCTGTCATTTCCCCCCTTCCCCATCCCTAGACAAAAGGAATATAGGAAAAAACATTTTTATTTGCAAAAATAAACGATCTCGCGCGTAATTACTTTTTGCTGGATGGAAAACAAGCTTACAAACACCGGTCGTAAAAGACACGATTTCGCGAAATGAAAAAAATCTTTTCAATACCGTTCTTTTTTTTTTTCTTTTTTGTACATTGTTTTTTATTTCCGAGCTGTTATTACTGCAGACTATTGTCCACAGTTGAAAAGAAATAATAATCTGAAAGATTAAAGGCGGCATAACGAAAAGATTGCATAAGTCTCCATCTACAAGTTTAAATCTTTATCACGTATCGCACGTACGAACTGTACAATGTAGAAACACTTCGTAAACCCATTTACAATTCGTCACGAGAGATGTCCTATTATTTTTACGAATTTTTTAAAATTCGAAAAACTGTGAAAACAAATGGCCCCGACTATAAACTATACCTTGGAATTTGATTTTCTTCGATCTCAATCAAATCTGAATTTTCGGTAAGAAGTACAGTTGTAAAAAAAGAGAAAAGAAAAAAAGTTTCAGGCCGTTCACTTTCGAAAATCCCAACTTTACGAAGCCAGTATTTGTAGGTGAGAATAAACCAATTATCTGAATATATAAATTGCCTTTTTCTACTGAAAAGAAAACGATAACAGAAGTTCTAACAGAACGTAAATTAATTAATCCGTCACGGACAATTTTTCTACTCGCGTGATTTTAATTTCGAAACGTCCACAGACAATTGCACATTTCATTCAAAATTCTCGGCGGTCAGTCCTCGTTCACTTTCATTCAACGGCGGCCATTTCTCGTTCCTCAAGACTCGATAGAGCCTGAATGAAAACCGGAAACGCGCACGTTCTTTCTTCTCTCTTTTTTTTTCTTTTTTTTCAATGCTTTTTAATAACGCGCGCCGCTCTCGATCCATCCGCATTAATGAGGCAACGCGCATCGGGCTGCGAGATAAAACTTAATCATTGTTTCCTCGGCAGCCCGACTCAGATTCTCGCTGCTCGTTACATTAATTACGCAAATGTCTTGATTATCGTACGGTCAATAACGTCAATATTGGTTGTTCGCCATGGTTCAGCATGCATGGTACATACACGTGCATTAATATCTGCTTTTAGAGAAGGATTTCGAGCTGAAACGCGCGAGTTTACGAGCAACTACCGCGCGATAACGGGTTCTTCCACGGGGACAATTAATTATCCGTGACGTGTCCTTTCCGTCGCCTTTCCGTTGATCTTCTCAACCATCTGAGAACGTTGCCGCGACATAAAAGTTGCAATTGCAAAAAAAGTCAACGCAAAAGTACATTTAATTATCACACTGTGAAGATTTATGAAATATCGGAGAAGATAAAACATATAATAGAAATATATTAGGTTGATCGAAAAGTAACTGCATTTTTTTTTTTTGTGTGTGAATAAAAGATGAATTTTTTACGAGAAAGGAAAACTTTATTAGACAATACTCCGTTTTGTTCGATTATCTTTCGTCATATTTCAGTCAACTTCAAAGTATATATTCTTCTCTCTTGACAGGAAGATAGTTCCAAGAACGATTTGCACCAGCAGTAAAATTTAGCAAACGAATTCTAACACTGTCGTAGTTTCAAGGTTCTTTCAACATACATTTTAGATAATTTTTCATGTGTTTGTACAGCATTATTTCTTTCCTTCTCGGAAACAGTACAACAAAATATGACGAAAACCTGTTCCATTTTCTAAAACAAGCTTGAACAGACTAAAAAAATACTTTTTAGCTAACCCAATAATACAATATCAATATAAATATAGAGAGATAATTGTTTTAATAATGTATGTAGGAGCATATATAGTAAATAATGAAGCATGTTATTGCCGTGTCTTTAAATTGAAAGTCTACCGAAACCATAAATCGATTCTATTAATTCATGCACTTTGATCAAATTGAAAAACTGCTTGCTAGACTTTAATATTTTATTTTAGCATCCACGCACTTTGATCAAACGCAGACATTGTGTTTCCAAATCAAATGAAATACTCACTAACGCACTATTATTTTATTTCAGCATCACCGACATGACAATCCTAATTCCCATCCCTGTACACCACAGCATTGACTTTACCTTTCGCGTTTTTATCTCCGCAGAACACAAAATTTACGTACTCGACATACGCACACGTGTAATCTCTTCGTTTCGTTCTCGCAGCAGTATCTGCCAAAGTATTTAACTGATATCGCGTGCATTATCGAAATACTGAAGCCTGAAGCGTGTCAGTTTCGGCATGCGCCGGCAAAACACGCGAGAAATGCATGCCTCCGATCGTTAGCACCTGGTCTCATGAATTTATGAATTGTTTTTGTTACCATCTGTTACGTTAGCGTCACGAGCGTCCCGATGACAGCTAACGTGCCCACGATATATCTTCCACAGATAATGTAATTTATAATCATGCCGGCGTTCCATCCTTCCTCACAGTCCTCGTCCCGGAACAATAGTTACCCCGGCCTTGTTATTCATACGGGCGGCAAAGAGGAGGAGGAGGAGGAGGAGGAATTATACGCGATCGAACGTGAAATTGGTTACGGTTATTTTAATGGAATTAATTAAAGGGTATGTGACACGGAATCTCGTGATTCGTCGATGCTAT
Organism: Lepidotrigona ventralis hoosana; assembly: GCA_002806875.1. NCBI lineage: Eukaryota > Metazoa > Arthropoda > Insecta > Hymenoptera > Apidae > Lepidotrigona > Lepidotrigona ventralis. The sequence goes on from NIPQ01101362.1 coordinate 15,225, forward strand.
TAATCTCCGTTACGGACTAATGTAAATTCATTGATAAAATAAGCATACGCGCGGCGTTATCTGACAGGACAGAGGGAATTAAAACGATTCGCGCGATACGATCTCGAGCCTTCCGCGTTTATTGCGCCACTCGCGATGGATATCTCTACGCTGTACGTGATATTTCGCGTGTTATATTTCCAACCTCTTCATTAACGCTCAGCAACGGATGAAAAAAATTCGAATAACGTTTTGCAGGAACAAATGCAGTTTTCGCTAGATGTAACATTTACTCTTTTTCTTTTGTCTTTTTTTTTTTTTTTTTTTTTTTTTTTTTATTTGAAGGTATTTGGATACGAACATCAAAGGCAACAAAGGCCACAATCTTTTTAAAATAGTTGCTTTATCTTTTCACGACTACGTTACGAATTTTTAATTATTTTTCAAGGATATGCGAAAATATCCCCGTGGTCGATCTTCCATTTCATACTCCAAAAGTGACGTTTTAAACAATTTTTTATCTAATATTATGTATTTACACAATGTTTGTTTGTTGCGTCGCTCTCTTTTATTATTCGATTTTTTGATACACCATATTGGTTAAAATTGCTTTCACAGTGTGAAACGATCCGAATCTTTTGTAGTTGCTATGTACTGTACGTGTGTGCAGACATGTCCAACGATGTAACGATTGTTCCGCTTTTAAAATTGATTTTAATTCTGCCAGTTCAAAGAGTGATTCTCTGCAATGTTCCCCGCTACTAACGTAGCGTTGCAAATAACTTAAATATATTCGACTACTTAATTAAGATCAAATTGACCCTGCGTTATCAGTTTATTTATCCTACCTGTTGAGAGCTAAGTGGTTAACCGGTGTTCCGTGCTGCGGAACAAACAGGCTCGTGACGTGGAGAACCGCAACCGTAACAAAGCTCGGGGGAAAATTAGAAAAATATTTGACGCACGACTCTCGACGTGTAATTTTCGCGAGTCATATCTCTAACGAAAGTTCACCGTGCCGTGAAAAATGTGAAACAACGTTACTAGTAATTAATTTAAACTTCCTTTCTTATATTTTCCTCACACGAAACGCATAAAATTGGCCGGCATTGAAAACTTCAAAGCGAAACGTACCAACAATTTAATCCTTGCCGAATATTAATATAATTTTAATTTTTTCGAACTAGTACAATTTAAATTCGTATGTCGTTCCTGTAGCAACGGAATATATCTTTGAGCATTCGAAATGAAGAGAAAAACTCGCACCATTCGTACATCACTTGGAATTCAAACATAAAGAAGAGAACTGTTGAAAGAATCGCTTCACGTACGTCGAGGCAGTGGAATATCAATTTTCCAAATTTCCACGAGGATCGATACACGATTCAAATTCGTATGTCGATTCTACGGCTAATATGTCTCTGAGCTTTCCTCTGAAGGCATGAACAGAAATCCTCCGGCTCGTACGTTTACGCGCGCCATTTGAAACAATTCTCCGCCGCGAGGAAGCAAAGAGAATAGAATCGAAGAAATGGGACGAAATATCGAGGCTTGAGACGCATTTGCGACGAAGCTCGTCCGGTAAACGAGTAGAACGTCGTGTCCCGAGTCTGGACACGACCGAGAGTTACCTCGAGGTTACCAGAAGACTCCTCCTCCGTTGAGGGAGAACCCGTTGGACGCAGAAAATGTGCAAAACGGCCGGTGGTTCGTAACTCGTGGCATTAAACCGCAGGTGACAATTAACGTTGGCGGGCCATTAATTGCCGCGACGGAAGGGAATGAGAGAGAAGGAAAAAAGAATCGAGGCCCCCTGCCATCTTTTCCGGGCTCCTCTGCTGCTTTTGTCCCCCTCCCTTCCCCCCCTCCCGGGGGGGGGGCCCTGCCTATTCTACTATCTCATACGAGTCACGTTTATAAGCGGACAATGGTCCGCTCTTATCTCTAATGATCCTCGCGGATCCGTTGTCCTCGACGCGAGGAAAAAAGTATCTATTGAAGCGATCCGCGGCGCTCGAAGGCGCGGGTAACTATCTCCCAGAAAGCTCGGTTTCTCAGAGCTCTTCTGGGATCTCGATAAATTCTGGTTGGAGCGAACAACGAGAGAGAAAGAGAGTAAGGCTCGCGCCATAATTTTAATACCGCGCCGTTCAAAAGAACGCTTCGAGAGAAAAAAAAAAAAAAAAAAAAAACAACGACANCGCGTTCAGTGATCTTCCATCTCTCTGCTTGATATAATTTAGCATGAAATTCGTGGTGATATATATTTCCGTCGAACAAACTGTTAGTATCTATATCTCGGTACGTTGTAAAATATCTCGGGAACCTGTCGCTCTACTTTCCACCATTCTCGCAGTTTGTCTCCGATGCTGTGATGCTCCTCCCCTCGTAAAATATATTCTGTCGCGTGCATATACAATTCATAGAAAGTTTTCGAGGGTCGACAGCCTATATTATATGAGGAAGTAACTTTCTGATAGTAAATTTTCTGCCGGGGCGCGGGGCACATTTATGTTCGGTCGATGGAGGCTCGATCGAGAAATATGGTACAGCGACTCCTGCGAATATCGCACGTATAAACATGCTTTTAAGGTATCCTGGGCGCGAACAACAAGGAACGTAGGCAAAATTCTCCTTTTCAATACAAGGCTGATAGTTCACGCGACTTTTTACGAGATTTTTTACGAGATAGCATCTTCGAGCGCGAATTACATTTCGATCGGGTGCGAGTACAAAAACGAATAACAACAATGTGAAATCACGATCAAATCCGTCGAACTAGTGATTGATTTTCGGCTGACAACAGCTTTCAAATAAAACAATGGATTGATCAACCTTTTAGCTGTGAATGACGAGTATACTCGTCACGCGTCAGAGAAATAATTACAATTTGTTATTTCGATTAAATTTCCCGTGGAAAGTGAAACATGTTTGTAAATTCTAGACATTCTGGAAATATTTCGAGACTAGGCTAGTTTCCTTTTCTTGCTATTAATACTAATTTTTCAAAAAAAAAAAAAAAAAAAAAAAATAAAAAAAAANACAGCGTAGATATTATTAAAAGCTACAGCCAAGAGGTTAGAACTTTTGGTATTCTGTGACGCAAACGACACGATATCAACAAACTCGCGGATTATTGAACTAATTTCGTAAAGTCGTGAAACATATATTACCCGTAGAAACTTCCGTTCTGGAGTATTTGCGTGGGTGTACGACTTTCAGATAGCATATTTAAGGCAGTGGAAATGTTAAAAGGTTAAACGAGACGACGTTGAACAGTCACGGAAGAGGAGAGAAACGAGAGCAAGTGCGTAGAAAAGCGCAGGACGTCGAGATAGGAGGTTCGTGATTCTCTCTGCGAGAACAGAGTCTGGCTCGCGTAGGCGGCTTCGTTCCGGATTCTTTGCCCACCTCCGTCTCCTTTGACCGTTGTTTAGTCAGTTTCGGTTTCGTCCACTGCCTTCGTCGTCCTCCTACTCGTCGTTTCTTTCGCCGGCAGTGGATGCGTGCCTTTGTAAAATCGTCACTACGCCGACCCTGAAA